>BGPR01007875.1:14309-41731 GCA_013235015.1 Araneus ventricosus | reverse complement strand
TTTTTACTTTCTCGTATACGAAGTATACAAAGAGAAAGTATTGTAATCGTCAAAAAATTCGAACTCGAGATTTTGACGAATCTCCACGTTTTAGACCTCCCTGATTCCGAAAAACACAATTTTGGAATCATGTCTGTCTGTCTGTGAACACGATAACTCGAAAACTATTAGAGCTACGGGGATGAAATTTGGTATGTGGTCTTCAAACATAATTTGTAGGTTTCTGTCAAATTTTGGACAAAATCCGTCAACGGGAAGTCTGTCTGTCTGTATGTCCGCGGTCATGTGAACACTATAACTCAAAAACTTGAATAGCTAGATGGATAAAATTTGGTACACAGTTTTATCATCATGAATGTAGGTCCGTATCAAATTGTGGGCCAAATCCGTCAAAGGGTTGACTGTCTGTCGGTCTGTATAATCGCATACTTGTAAAAATTATATCTCAAAAGCCCTTTGCATAGATAAATAAAACTTGGTATCACGGATGCTAACATTAATTATAGATCTGTGCCCGATTTTCATTTCAATCGGTTAAAAAAGAGGCCTTCAAATTGCATATTCAGTTTTTTCAAATCCGATTCTCCATCGCATGCGTACTGGTAGCAATCTCTGTGCACGAGGAAGGATTCCATCACTTTGTCCTTGAGGCGGCACGAGTGGAAATCGGGAGGCATTTAATCGGGACGCATCTTCTTGAATTGAATTCTTTACCTAAATATTTTACAATCACTATAATCTACAATGAAAAGCCTTCTGATAGTCATTGCATTCTGGGTTACAGTAGGTTCGAATTTTTTTTACCCACGCGGGGAGGCGAAACAACACCTTCTTCGGGAAGTATACGAGAAGGTTTAGGGGAGACCGCTCCCGCTGGTTATATTTTCCATGAAGCATTGTCTGATTTCATAAGAAACACATGTTTTGATTTTCAGTAAAACACATTCCGTAATTAATAAAAGCATAAATGTAAAAGATAGAAATAAAAAATCTTTCTTACTAAAAAAATTCTTTTAGAAGTAAGCTCAAAAATCAACTTAGAAATAATTATTACTATTTTTCTTTAATAGATATTTGAAATTCTGCCAGGTGGCGCGAGAAGTGATGTTACAGAAGGGGACCGAAGTAAATAGGAGTCTCGTAATCGATGGTGGAACGACGAATTAACAGCACCTTTGATGATCAAGAACTAATTCCAAAATGTTATTTAATAGATGTTATCATTTTTTGTGAATGAATTTGTAGTTTAGTTTAGTTTAGTTATAACAACGTCCCGTTTTTTGAAGCAACACGAGGGCTCCTTTGGGACGGACCTCGTAATTTTGAACCACGGTCAGATGACGAGGACGACACCTGAGCTGTCACCCCTTCCCCAAACTTCCACGCCACACCAAGAAGGAATTTGTAGATAGCTTTCTGTAATTTCTGGATGCCTTATCTATAAGTAAAGAAACCATTCTACTTCTAAGTATACAGGTTGATTCAAAAGTCCTTAGATAAACTTTAAGGGTAGATCATGCATACGAAATAAATCATTTTTTTACAATAGAACATGGGGTCACAAACGCAAAGGGTAAACCGAACTCCGCCGATAAACTTCCAGGGGTGATCATCCACATCGAGACAAGCAAGTTTTGGCATGGTTTGGCAAACGTAGAGGTCGACCGCTACAGGGAGCTCATTGCGAATTAAGCAAAAGAAAAGGATTAACCAGATCAGGGCCGGCCGAAACAAAAGCGGGGCCTGGTGCAAAGTTGATTTGAGGGGCCTAACAACAAATTTCGTGTCACAAAATAATGATTTATTGCATTTTAGTATTTATTACATTGCTCAGATTGTAATGGGACTTAAGAAATACACGAATTTAATTTATGCATAAGGAATATAGGAAATATAATTTTAAAAATAATTTTTGATGATTAAAATAATTTTTACCTGTAATATGACTAATGAAGCAAACTTTAATTTCTAAAATTGTAAAAACATTATTTTACTCGTAATCAATAATGAAGTCAATTCAATAAATAGTCATTACATGGACAAAAATAATTTTAAAAAGGCAAAAGTTTAATCCTCCAGCCAGGGACGTGGCGAGCGTCTCACATCTGGGGGGGTGTGAGATCGAAAAAATGCCGACTCTCATGACGAATTTCAACACTTAAAAGACAAATATTTTTATAGTGCCTAATATACATACATGTTCCTGCTATGATGCATAATATCATTTTCAATGATGAGGATACGAAATATCTAAGGGTTCAAATAAAGACAAAAGACCTGCCTTCAAAAAGAATAGTAAAAAAGTAAAGACAAAATTTAGCTTAGCAAAGGCACGATTTTATTTCCTCCTCGGTAGGAAGTCCTAACTCTCCATGGAAAATAAACTCGTCCTCTATAAATCACTTTTGCGACCATTGATTAGCTGTGCTTCCCCAATGTATGTGTGTGGGTGCAACCCATCAGAAAAACTGTGAGCACTACAAGAAAGATATCACAAATGTCCTCAGAAACTAAATTTATTCGTAAAGATCTGAAACACAAAACCATTTGAGATTTATTTAAATATAGCCATAAAATATTTGAACAAAATGGATAATAGATATTAACGAAGCCGCAAGAGAGATTCCAGTGCATGACCCTAGTATAAGAACAGACGCAGAGCAAAGCTCTATTTAGAAGCACCCTCACCTCAAGACTTTCTGAATCGCCATATAGCCTGATTTGGCCAATATAATCAAAATATCAGAAATACAGTATAATTTTATTAATGTAAATTATTTCATTATCACTATAATTATTTTGAACTAAATTTTATTTCTTACCATCATTAAATTAAATTAATCATAAATAATACATTCTGATACATAAATAATATACAAATAATATTTAAATAATACGAATAATTATCAATCCTTGGGCGCTTAATATATCATGCCACTAAAGTTTCATTCATAGATGTGGACTGTAAAAAAAAAATCACAGTCTGAAAGATCCCTCCTTTGGTCATTTCTTATTACTGAAATAATTATTGTAATTTAAGTATTTAAAATATTATGAAAAAAAACACATCAAGGTGTAAATTTTTTTAAATATGCAAACAATAAAAATATCAATTTTATTAATCTTTAATTTTTTACACTTAAAATTTGAGAATTATTTTATTTAAAATCAAAAGTGAAATGTTTTTACATAGTAGGTATTTGGCCAAATCATTATTCGTTATATCACTAATCTCGATGTTAAAAAAAACACTGCTTCGAAATTCAACTCAATTTGAATTTCCGTTTATTACTATTATATATACGGCATTCGAACGGAAAAAGCTCATCCGAGTACTTGAAAAATCGCAAACATCCCTGATAATATATATGCATAAATTTGCAGAATTTTTGAGATTTATTAAAACAAATCATGTTAAATAAACAAATAATTAATGCAACAAAAAGCAATGCAAAATAATGAAAAGCAGTGCAACTTGGCTAATTGGAATTTAATTTAGAAAATCTTTGTGTAAAAGTGAATGCAGCATGAGAAAACGGCAATTTTAACTAAAAAAGGAAAAAAAAAATCTGTTTTTAAAATTTAACACCTTTAATAAAGAATACATAATGAATAAATAAACAGTGTGAAATTTTAATTAACAAAGCAAAAATATTTATAGATTTTTTAAAAGTAATGTTAATAATCTTACTTAAAGCTTAAATTTAAAATAATTAAAAAAATGAGAAATATTTAATTGCTGTTTTGATTGGATACATTGATTGGATTCTTGAGTCAATAAAGAACCTTAAAAAGTTATTTATTCACGATCGATGAGCATACAAAGTAAGGACGAAAGCAATTTATATATATATTATAGCAATATAAAAGAATTTACAATTTTCATTCTTGACATTTAAGTAAGCAAAATAAATTCGAATTACAGATTATATTTAGGCATTATGCGTATAGAAATTTTAAGAATAGAGAAAAAATCGAATTACTTACGAATTCGGATAAAAAATGTTTGAATTAACCAAGTTCCGCAGTAATAATAATGATTTAATTCACCTATAGTAAAGCAGGTTTGGTGTATAAAAGTCGCACTGTACTTTATCAGTCCCGCTTTCTGGATTGAGATTTCTTTATGTTGTCTTTAAATTTACCACTGTTCAGAATAGTGTCCATTCGAGTTTCCTGCCCAATAAGAAGTTAGGGGTTTTTGTGATGTAAAAACAACTGCATTCCCTCGATCATAAATCTGTTAGTCTACTTCCACCCTTTTTTTCACAAATGGTGCAATCCGAAGACACCATGAAATTACAGGATTCTTAAACTGTCCTGCTCGCAAAAGCTTCCAGGGGTGGAAAAGAGATTATTTTGTGCATTTGTTTCCTTATGTGGTATGTGTATTTGTTTCCTTATATGGTATATTTCAATGTTTCTGCACATAATTATCAAGATTTTGGAAGAGAAATGCTGACATTTTACATAAGAGAAAGAACGCCCCCAAAATGACAGCTAGATACATTTTTCTAGCATTAAACACACAGACGCACAAAAAATAAATAAATAAAGATGTTACAGAAAGATTAAATTTTTTTAAAAAATCAAAAGTGAACATATCCATTTTACAAAGTTGGTTTTAGAAATGGATATTTTTAGTTTTGCTAAAGAATTAAGAACTTTGGGTAATTTTCCAAAGAGGAAAAAATAAGTTATGAGACCAAATTGAATGATACTGCACCCTCGTACGCAGTTGGGTACTCAGATGAGAAAATTGTAACAAAACGCTTTTTGGAAAAAAGCGTATATGTTCACTTTTGTCAGAAAGCTCTTCATATGTAGTCCTTCAAAAATATTTAACCTTTCATTTTTAAAGAAGCTTTTCTATGAGCTTTTTTTCTTTGAAATCTAGGTAATGCACATTTTTAATAGAAAAAAAGGAATATAAAAAGTTCCCAAACTTTATTTTTAAGCAATAGTTTGTTGCTGAAGTCAGCGGCATAAGATTGTGATATTTCTTAAAATTCCTGAAACAGTTTAGCATTTGAATAATGTAATTATTATTAGCAGCTAACATCTTTGCATATTTTAAGAGGCTAAATTTTACACTCTCAAGATTGAAGATGCTTCAATGCAATCACTGAATGTTACTGCTAGTCAAGTTTCTTTCTGTATAAAAAAAATCGATAATAGAAAAAAAAATTATAGTCAAGTTGGAGAGAAAAGAAATCCATTCATTCATATAAGCTTAGCAAGGAATGGTTAAAATATGTTTCACACCGAGTTAATACATGTCTCCTGTTGTATAATAAATCGCATCATTATGGCTTGTATATCAAATTAACAAAATTTTTATATAAAATAATTTTTTTATAAATATATGATGAAAGCTAACATACTAAATGAATGTTATTAAAAAATTGTTAGCATCTCTCAAAGTTTCTCAAATCAATATTATAAAAAATTTAAATAATTATTTATTCCTTTTCTATGTCGTGGAAAAATTTTCATAAATGTTTCCTTATATTTAAAAATATAAAAATAATATGCAAAATAAGCCCACAGTAAACATTAAAATTTAAACTGTCTTTTCATTTTTTGATTATTGTTACTCAATTCTTCTATCGAATTAATGTTATTTTTTAAATTCTAAGATATTAAGAAAACGTAGTATTGATATTTTCTCTTTTAACTCATCTGAAAGAAAAAAGTAATAAAGACGTAAGATAGATGAGGATATCTGGATTAAAAACTCTTTACTTTCTCACATGCGAAGTAAAAAAAAAAAAAAACAATTATAAACGCCAAAAAATTTGACATCGAGATTTTGATGATTTTCTACATTAGAGTACCCGAATACGAAAAAAACATTTTCTGGAATTATGTATGTCTGTCGCTTCGTCCGTCTGTAAACATACACCGATTTCGGTGTGCAGTTATTTTGTCGGCAATATCGACTTGCCGTGCTCCCCGATTTAGGGTAATAAAACTCGGCAGTTCCGGCCTTGTGTGCAAGGACTTGCAGGGGGTGACAGTTTTATTAGGGAGTACACTAGAAAGTCTAGAGAAGAACGCTGCCGCTGTTTACAGATGGGTAACGGAAAATTTCGGGATCTACAAAACAGTGCCAACTCATTTCTCTTTCGTTGCTTTGCAAATTTAATTCATTTGTTTTTTTATAGCGTTTCAATAAATAATTCTGCAAATGTCGTGGATACGCAGAATAAAATAATACGTTCGATCACTTTTTCAAAATTTGCCGACTCATTTGTCAATTTGCCGACTTCAGAAAAATCTGGGAGGGGTGTCACACCCCCCCTACCCCCCCCTTCGCCACGTCCCTGCCTCCAACAGTCGCGCGTATGTACGAGGCACTTATATCGTGCATCGTATTATATATTTATATCTATTTATTTATTTATTTAAAGAAAACCACACTACAGAGAAAACTCCATTTACAGAGTGCTATAAACAACAAATACACAAAGAACAAAAGCTGAACCCAGAGAATACACAAAATCATAAATCATAATCACAAAAACATTAAAACACACCATGATACTAAAAGTCCTATTTTTAAAAAAAAAAAAATTAAAGACCATTTCCAAAAGGCAAGGGTTAAAAAGTCAAAACACGCAAGCAGAGTCTTCCAAAAACACACCAGGAGTTTAAAAGTTTAAAAACGTAAATACACACTTGAGATAAAAATAAATTGCAACACTTAAGATAAAAATAAATTCAAACACTGCGCTAAAAACAGAGTACAAAAATTAAAACCTATAAAAAACATTAAAGAAATGGTCGATTACATAAGAACACGAAAATCAAAAAGCATCATGTATTTAAAAGATGCAAACATTTCGATTCAAAAGTACCAAGAGACATATTAAAAATGTCAAGTTCATCAGAGAACTTGTTAAAAATTTTATAAAATCTATATAACGAGAACCTGTTAATATAATTAAATTTTGAATATAAATTTGGAAAGAAACTTGGGTTTCTTAAAAATCTGGCGGGCACAGCGAAATCTATAGAGCTCATTATATCATTACAATCAATTGAACCATTAGTAACTTTGTAGAAGAAAAGAACGCAAGAAACATCTCGCCTGGAACATAAACTAGGCATATTAAAAATATTACTTAGGAGTGAAGAAGATACATCATGCAAGTAAAATCCATTTTTCTTGTAAAGTAAATATCTCAAGAAGTTGTTTTGTATTCGCTCAATAATTTCAATTTTGTTTCGGTAATTGGGATCCCAGATAATACTGCAGTAAGCGTTGTTTATATATGTTGTTATATGTTATATATGTTTATATCGTGTTGTTCTACAATAATAAATAAAACTTTTATTTATATAATCTGTATTTATTAGCTCCGTACTAAATAAAGATTATGTAAATAAAAATTGCATTTAAATTTATAACCAGCACCGGCAAGGGAAACCGGCTTAAGCCATTTCCCGAAGACGGCAGGACGTATAGCTCCCAGTCTCCTGTTTCTGCAATGTTTTTTTTACTTGTATGTTCAAATAAAAAGCAAACAAACAGAAAAAGGGCATTTTCAATTTGCAAAATCCGTCAGCGGCGTGGGGCCTTTCAGAAGTGCGGGGTCTTGTGCGGTCGCACCGTTCGCACCCCCATCAGGCCGGTCCTGCACCAGATAAAGTGTAGATAATAAAGTGTAATGTGCGCAGATTTAATGAAATACAAATTTACAATAGCACAACTTGCATGCATAGCATCATTATAAGTCGTACGCAGCATGGCAGATACAATGGCAAGTAGGATATAGTTATCAACCACAATCCTTTGGAGTTCTTAAAGTAAGTGGTCAAAGAATTTTCCGTCTGAAGCTATACACGTTTCGCATGCTGTTATTCGTGCAACTGGGTTGCTCTGCTGCTGTAAATTTGTATTCCATTAAATGTATGTTGTTGTTGGGTACCGTTCAATTAAGAGACGTATGAACATTCCAGTCTTGCTTTACTGAAAGTCATAATTAAATAAGTAAAGAAGGTAAGTAGGACGGCTTGTCCACTAAGAAGTAATATCTTACCACAGCTGGCAGATTACATGAATTGTCTGGACAGTGAACAACACACTATAGTAGAGCACAGTACCACAATAAAACCAATAAACAAATTAAAAATATGACATTTGACGTAAAAACACAAATCAATAAGAATAATATCAAAATAAGAAACAAACAAAGCACCTGGAACGCGTTAAAATGCTTCAAGCAACCAAGATAACAATGAAAATACAATAAATCACCTAACGCAATGAAATTCTTTAAAAATTAAAATTGAACAAGGATGAAGAAGTTAAAAGAATCCACCAGATGAATTTTATCAAGGTGTCACTCATTTGCGGGGATTCTAATATAAAACAACAGGGATACTTTTCTGTATGGGATTCCGACAAAAGTCAAGAAAAATTCACCAAAGAGAATTTTACTTGAAGCCCATGTGACGCCGAAGTATTCCAGATTTGACAAAAAGAAGAAGATATCCAAAAAATATCCACGCTTATAAATATTTGCTGTGACGTAAAATTCCTCATAGCCAGCTGATGTGGGAATTCGGAATACTTAATTGTTACCGACAGATGTACATTTTATTTGGGTATCCTTTTTCTACTTCATTCGCTGAGAAAGAGCCTGTGGTGGCAACTTGAGCCACAGCAATCCTTAAAAAGGGAAATTATTAGCATGCACCTTCCCTATCCGATGGGAATTCAATCAGTCTGGCAAAAAACATGAACGATTGAGGTCCTACAAATGGAATCGGTAAACTTGCCGATTTAAAATGTCATTATTCTAAATGTTCAGCTGTGTTAATTACATGTTCCTGAATCTCTTTATGTCGTGTTAGTGTTCGTGAAATAAACAATTGGAAAATGCAAAAGGGACCGATCATTGAACACTCTGAAAAGAACACGCATATCGAAACTTAGGCTTACTGCCACAGAGACCCCTGTAGTTGCCCTTTGCTTTTAGAGCCTTTTCGAATTGCCGGATTTGGACCAAATTTTATACAAATTTATAGTTTTGGTGTGAGGATCACATGCCAAATATCATCCATCTAGCTTGCTGCTTTTAGAGCCTTTTCGAATTGCCGGATTTGGACCAAATTTTAAACAAATTTATAGTTTTGGTGTGGGAATAACTTGTCAAATATCATCCATTTAGCTTGCTGCTTTTGTAAACTGTCTTTTTTCATGAACGCATTGGCAGACGCATGACATTTTCCCAGAACTGTTATTTTGACACTCACATTCTAAAACTTACAAATTCACTCGAAATCTCGAGTTCAACTTTTGACCGTTACAATACTTTGTATACGAGAAAGTTAAGTCCGGTGTTTAGCGAGCGATAGTAGTGCAGTGAGAAGGAAAGATAAAAATTTTCACGAAAAGAATATTTCTTTTTAATAGAAAGAACTCTCGTTCATTGTGGTCGTCACATTATACGATGCTGGTAGCAGAGATATCAAAAACCAAGTAACATCAAATAGCTATATTTAATAAAAGTTGGTATGGAGAATTTTTCAAAAGCAATTTTTTTTATAACTATACCTAGTTAGTTTTTTAAAAATCAACATTAATTTATTTTAGTTTAAATAAATAAAAAAAAAATGGACGATCTAGGACATTTTATTGGAAACCTGATGTTTTTTTAAAGCAGAAACAAAGCCTTGAAACCAGGATATGTACAAATGTATCCAGGTTGTCCGATCGCTTGAGGTAAAAAAAAAACAACCTGAATAATAAAACGTTGCATCATATCTTTAAATGCAATATTGCCATCACTACATTGATCAAAGTTGTTGAGCGTAGAATTTACAATGTAGTTTTTGCAATATTGCTCAAAGTTATTGAATTTAGATTTTACAATATTGTTTACACAGTGTTGTACTCTATTCGGCTTTCTGGTGAAAAATTACACCAGAGAATTTTTGAAATAAAATCTTAAATAAAGGGAATTATTAAGTTAAAACTGTTTTTGTGCCAAAATTTTACAATGACAATACTTTTAAATATTTTAATACGGCATTCGCGGTATTCTCAATATTGTTCAACATTGCCCAAAATATTTTATAATATTGTGGCGGTGAGAAGTCGAATCACGTGCACGATTTGAAATGTGCCATCATTTTATCACAGGACACAAAATTTTTCAAAACACGAGAGATCTTTTAAATCTAAGAAGCTGTCATATCGACACGCGCCCACTTCACGAGTCATTTACACTATTTTCTCATTTTTGGCGAGATACGCGTTTCCCAGAAGAGATACGCTTCCAGTGTCGGGAGGAGGACACAACAAATCGGTGACCCCTTTGCCCTGAGGGGGTGGGTGTGAGGGGTGGTTAGACCGAGGGGTGGTTCTCGCAGGAGGGAAAAGTTCATCCATTCTTCGATCCAGTGATGCCTAAGATGCGATGCCGTTCCGCGCATGCGCAGCGTAAATTCCTTTCTCAATCGGGCAGCGGATGGCTTCTAGGGGTTGCCTGGATTTCGCATCTTTTCGCGCTTCACTTCTTGGCGCACTTTTCGGCTTGGCATCGGGATTCATTCGCCAAAGGGGAGTGCTATCGATCTTGGGTTATCGGATAAACGAATAGGTTATAAATGTCGTCATAAGTGTTACTTAATAACTGATGGGGAAACGTAAAAAGTTACAGCCTTAGAGGTTATGCAGAAACGACAAATATTGTCACACCAATAAAGTTATCGATAAAAGTCTTGTTGCTCAGTTGAATAGGCAGCCGTAATGGACATCGGAAACGAGTGTGCATGTCGCATCCGTGCTAACCGTTAAAGGTCATTTTCATTCATGACTGTTAACAAGACTTGATCTCATACATGATACTGAAATATTTGGTAAATTGTTTGACGTCGAAATCGGATAAACAAAAGTCATCCAATAAGATATTATCTGCATTAGTAAATTCTCATCCCTTAATTTTTGGCAAATGCTACCAGAAATTTAAGTTAGATGAATAGTAACACTTTTCTAGTATATTTCCATATAATAAAAATTATTTGTGTCAAGATTTCCCCCCTCTTTGTTCTGAAAGTTTGCCTCGTTTAAAATGATAAAATTCCATAAAAGACCGACAGAAAATATAAAAATAGATTAAATAAGGACTAGAAGAAAGTCATGTCACTTAACTTATATATGTTTCAGAAAACGTTCGTTATCTAGAAAGTAATAAAAATAACATGCCAATGTTAAGAGATCAATATCCAGCCTAGCTTCATCAAGGGGGGGGGGGGAGATTTTACGGGAGTTGTTTCTTTAATTTTTCCAACCAACTATGAAAGCAAGCACATGCAGGCCTGTCTTATCAATTGAGCTAAATGGGCTGTAGCCCAGGGGCGCTATTGAACCAAGTCGCAGAAAGTTTACTGGTTTTGTTTTAATTCTGAACCAAATTAAATTATTTAATTACATTTTAACTGTGATAAAAGTAAAAATATGATTAAGGCTTGTGATTAGTGTTACATAAACATGCATATCAGTTCAAAATACATTCATGAAGAGACAATCAGTGATAAAATTCTAAGTTATGCGTGTAATAAAGTTATCTACATTATCAAAGATGATGTAGGTAGTTGCATGCTGATACCTAATATTATAGTAGGGCATCTTATTTATTTTATTTCTTACTTTTTTATTTATTTATTGCTCTCAATTATTTTATTAAAAAGGTATTTCGTGGGGCCATATGGACTTAAATTTCTAGTCACGGTTTGATGCGGCGTCAAAATACTCTAGCCCAGGGCGCTCAAATTTGTTAACATGGCCCTGAGTGTATGTGAAAAAACTATCGCATTTCATAGATTGAAGGTTGTGAGCAAAGAAAGGAGTAGAAGTAGAGAGTAAAAAATATAATTCAGCTATTGTTTCTCCAAAATTGTAATTTTTACCTAAGTATAAGCATTTTGTACTACTACAATTCTTCTTAATACTAACTAGCAATCTGGATTTCAACAACAAATTTCAATATATACTTGTCCCATTTATACTTCATCAAACAGCAATGTTTCAGAATGACTTTCGAATTTAAAATTAAAGGTGATACATTAAAATTGTTTCAAAATTTTAAATAAATATAATATGATGATTAATAAATTTAGTATGTTTTCATTCAGCCAAATTTATGCTTAATTTTTCCCGGTTAAAAATTGAAGACATGGTCATCAAGCTAGTATTTTTGTCTCAAAAGTTTCAATTTGATTTATTTCATTAATCATATAGCTTTTAAATATATGTTTTTTAAACTTCAAAAATTTTAGATTTTAAAATGTATCAGTGCTATTTCTAATGGTCGATAAGGGCTACATATATATATCTTTAATATAGTAAATATAAATGCATAGTATTGAATATAGATTATTTAAGTATACGAAGTATATTTAAGTTATTTTCGTTTCCTTTGATTTTGAAGCGCAAATTTTGTCATAGTTGAGTACTTTTATATATTTTGCAGGGATATGAATTATTAATTAATTAATTAATTATAAGGTTTTTGTTGTTTATTTATATTTATGACACTTTTGTTAATTTTTGGGTATTTTTATTTATAGTTAGGATTATTATATTGTGCTCTTTTGGTGTAATTTTATGTATTTTTACTTGTGTAAATGTTAGCTTGAATATAATATTTTGTATGTCTTTCTGATTTTATTTATTCTGTAATTTTTTTCTCTCCCCCTCCCCGCACACAGTAATAAATATAAAATAAAATGTGAAGAAAAACTTTTCCCCATTCTACTGCTCAGTGAATGTTTTACAAAAGCTATGCAAGAAAATGTTTTTTTAATTTAACACCTATATCCTGGACATAATTTATGTATTAACGTAGATAACGCTACTGTCATATCTTACAAACAAGATGTGATAGGCAAAACTTAATGTCACATCTGTTTTCAGAATAGGAAATACACATAAAATCAATTTTAAAAAATCTCCAGCACTATATTATGTGTTAGCCTGTGAAATGAAACATCAAGTTCATTCAAAACTTTTCTTTTTTTTCCTTTCACAACGAATAGAGATGTCTTGGAGTGGAGAGTTTTGTAGAAATAATTTTCTCCCATTGACCATTCTTTCCATTTTTATTCAGTTCAAAAGATTTATATATATTTTGGAGTTGAGAAACTGTTGTAAGCTTAACTTTTGAACACAGTTGCTTAGAAATTATCTATTCAACAAGTTAAAAAAAACTTCCTATGTTTCAACCAATTATAAGCTTTTGCACTTTCCTGTATTCTTAAGGGTTTGAGTATCATCTTATCGTTATTATTATTAGTTATTAATTTTTATCTATCGAATTGTACAATAAGAAGTTTACATATTTATTTTTTTATTTGAGACTCAAAATATTGATTAATGACAATTCCTGAAATTTCAACTAATGTCCTTTTCTATTACACACAATTTATAGGCTAGTATCTCAGAAGCTGTTGGACTGCACAAATCGTGAAATGATCAGTAATTCAATCACACATAAATTTAGCAACTTCTTAGTTTGTAGATGTTAAGTGCTTCCGTGTATACACCAGCAGTTTATTAGTATCCATTACGTCAAGTGACATTTAAGATACGAAAGTATTACCTATCAGAAGTATAATATTGCATTATTCAAGTAAATCTAGGTATACCTCTACTTAATCACTAAGTTGAAAAATTATCAAGCATTTTAATGGTTTACATCGATTTTTTTCTATAGTAAAACTTCTCTAAACGACCATCCTCTCAGCAGTCACCTCCTTAACGGCCACTTTTGTTTGCACGGAATTTTGGGCTCCTAGACATCATGTTAAAATAACCTCTACTAACGGCTACTCAAATCCCTCTGAGCGGTTAGGTTGGTACCAAGTTCAATTTCAGTGAAGTACATTCCGTTCGTCTCTGACCTTAGATCTTTTATTAAGAGAAAAATGAGGAAAGAAAGAACAGAAAAAATCCATACATTCAAAAACATCACGGGAAGTCAAATCGAAATTAATCGTTCCTTTTCCAATGTGAAGAGAAAAGTGAACTTTGGCCGTTACCGGGGTGAAACCTTCCAAACTTCATTTATGCCTTTCAGGATCTGTTTCGGACCCTGAAAAAACTCTGACACAGAAGCTGCTGATTTAGGTTGCGACCATTAGCGAATGAAAATTTCAGCTCAAAAGACTTTAGGAAAAATAGATGATATAATTGCCCATTTCTCAACAACTACCGACGAAGCGATTGGGGATTTATTTTTCCAATTGAAAGAAAACAAATTGAAAAAAGTTATCTCAGAAATCGCTGAAGGATCGAAGCAAACACAAATTGTATAGTTTTTTTTCAAAAAATGAATATAATAAATAAAAATTCGTATAAAGTACTTTCTTCTTTAATAATTCTTAAAATTTGAGTTATCTCAAAGAACGAATTAGGACTTGTTTTAAATATTTATTTTGTACTTTCAAACTTGAAATCCCTTTAAAGCGGCATCCTGGCAGATGAAACTTTTAGCTCAATAGACTTTAGGAAAAATAGATTTTTTTAAAATTTAAAACCGACACCTGCCCGGCCTACCAAAAAGGGTGTAAGGCCTTGAGCAGACCAGTGGGGAAATATAAAAAAATAGAGGATATTATGGCCTATTTCTCAACAACTACCGACCGAACGATTAGGGTTTTATTTTTTCAATAAAAAACTAGAAAAAAGTTGCCGCCGAAGAAGCTGAAAGATTTAAGTAAACGAAAATTGTATATTGTTTTCAGAAGAAATTAGAAATTTTCGTTTTTTTTTACTTTAACCCCTCAATGATAGCATAATTTTCAAGAAAACGGTAAAAAAAGTATCTTTTTTTTAAATACCTTTTTCAAGTCAAGAAAATTGTATAAAAATAAGTGAATGAACAATATATGTATTCATTTTTAATTTTTGGATTTTTTTTCGATTGAAATTAAGAAAATTTAATTTTTTAGAAAAACCAACAGTCAGGGTTATTGTGACAACCAACTATCTCCAATTATTTTATAAATAGTCTGTTACTGCTATCTGGTATGTAAAATAAGAAATAAAAATTTTTCAGGTATAAGAAATGAATTGTCTTTAATCTTTTTGACGCTTTACTTTTGAAAACTCCAGCCAGTAAATAACACGGGCGCGAGAAATAGAATGCGAAACCTCACACCGTGATTTTGACGGGAGCGAGACGGAAAGGATAAAATGATTCTTAAAATAATAAATGAAATATTGAATTAAGGCTTATGTAAATACGTATACTTCCAAGCATGAAACTCCTTTAGAGCGGTCACCCGTCTGAATGGCCAATTTTCCAGGGAACGAACGGTGGTCGCTGTAGAGAGGTTTCACTGTATCACACTAACGCAAAAATTATTTATCTTTCTTTCTAGAGTTTGTATGATATCTTTAAACAAACATTTTAAAGCCACCTTCCTCGAAATATCTTGAAAATGTAAAAACCTGAAATAAATTTCACAAAAGTATAAGTATCGAAACGAAAAATAAGTATGAAAAAATTAATGTTAAATAAGCAAATGAATTTGATCAGAAACATCAAATTATTTGAATAAACAAAGAAAATAAACTCCTTTTAAATTAATTTATCTATTTATAATGTATTACTTTGCTTCATCAAAGTGTAATGTTCTTCCTAAACTTTCGTGAAACTAATGACTTATTAATGTTCACTTCATATAAAAAAATTCCCGTGCTTATTGTTTAACCAAGATATTAATGTTGAAAACCATCACTTTAACCCTTTCTAAGGACGTGGGAAGTATACTTCCCAACAAACTCATCAATTTTTAAATGCAATTTTTAAGGTTTTTAACGTAAGTTCTCACCATATTTCTCATTGAGACGAACACCTAGATGTTCCAATCTTCTAGCTTAAACTCTAACTCTCCTATCTAATCCCCTTGACTTGCTAATTAATTATTAATTAATAAAATTATTAAAATTAATCAACAAAAAATTAATGCCATCCAATAAGCTAAATGAATTTCTTTTCTTAAATTAATGTCAATCCCAAAGTCACGAAAAAGAATTGATGTTATGTTCTATCTTATTTTATGGCTGTAAGAGGGAGAAAGAGAGAAAACGTGTTTTTCATTTGGAACAATGGAATAAGCTAGTAGTGGTGATAAAGTAAAATCGAGATTTTGGATATTTTGTTCAATGTTAAAAAATTAAAAATCAGGTGAATGGATTTTTTCTTGGCTATGAAGCGTTTCATTGGAGATGGAACTTTTTCTGAATGACCGAGCGAAGGTCGACCTCATTTTATAGAGACTGAAGACGGCTAAATCAAAAATATTCTGAATTTGGCTCAACGCCGCCCAAGAACTTGAACACACGCTAAATAAAAATGTCTCGAATTTCACAGTTGCATAGGCTCAGAAGCGATAACAAATTGCCATTGTTTCAAAAAGGATTAATTTACTTCCATATACCATGGTTAAAATAAAACAACGCATTTATATTTGAAAACTGAATAATTTTCTTCCGTTGATTGTCGCTTATCATTAATTCAGAAATATTTCGCGTAGTTGAAAAATAACTCACAGACAGCATATCTAGGATTATTGGCTTCTAGAACAAAAGTATTTATTTTGCCTTCAAAAATCAGGAGCAGGACAAATTTGTGGAAGAAGGCAATGAAAAATATTTAAGAAACCAAAGATGCAACGAGACATCCTAATCCAATGATCCAATAAGCAGTTGTATTGTTCGGTATTTTTCTGCAAATATACTGCTAAAAACAGCAAACAGAATTTTTTTCCCTATTGACGTTTTGTATGCCTCTTAAACACTCTATCAAAAAGAAAAAAAAAGATGTATAATTGGGTTTTGTTTGCGTGATTTGTACCATTATATGTCGATCACTTTAAAGAGTATCGTAATAGTTTAATAAATATTTAATGGTATAAGTATGTGGAGTTGAAAAGTTTCTAAACCCGCCGAAGCCAACATTTGTGGAGAGTTATCTCCATTTGAACTGAAACCAAAATTTAGTATTATACCTAGGGGAGTGGAAGACTAAAAGGAAAACTCAGTTAAAGGACAATTAAATTTATTTAAAACAAACATAGGTGAGGATTGCTATTTACAGAGATGGTTAGTAACATTTAGAAACAGGATAGAAGTTACATGGCATGAGTTACATGACATGAGAAGATAAAATGATTAGAATTAATACTGCATAGCATCAGAAAACACTTGCCACTCTGGTATTAATTAATTACGTTACTTAACTTCTTTATTATTTAAATAAACAGATACATATAGCAAAGCCTGCTGCCATCACTGGGGTTACCGGGGATACCCCGTAGCGTTCGTTAAACTCGCCAACTCGCTGCACGCAGACCTCTTCTCTTTAAAATCTAAAAGTCATCTCATCCCGATAGAAACATTATGCTCCGTTTTAACGTAAAGATAATCCCACGCGCGTCACGTGGTTATCTGGCGCAGAGCGCGTGATCGCTCAAGGACTTCGATTTCGTTATTTGTCTGCTGATCTAAATTCTTATTCAAATTAAGCTTTTTTGGCAAGAGAAAAATATTATTAAAAGCAATTAAAATCATGCAATTAAATTTAGGTAGAAAGCTAGACTGGAAAACCACAATTCCTACATGTATACCCTTCCTAGGGTGATTTGCTTCCTGGATATTTGTAATGTGGCCTTTTGATTTCATTTAACGCAATGCATCTCGGATTTCTGAAGCTACTCCCGTGTTTAGAGCAATGAGCCAAGTAAATTACGATTCAGCGCCTTTGATTCTGTGTTACGGTCATAGAAACACTACCAGAATAATCTACTCACAATGAAAATATTCTTTCGTAGTTGTTTATCTTTCAGCAGTGAAGATGGAGGAATAAATCTTTAAAATTTAGATAACACGAAAAGAAATTTTTATGCTCGTGAGTTGTTACCATTCTGCTACATCCATAATTTAATGAGAAGTACCTATAAAGCTATCATCACCAAAAATGACCAACCCCGTCCTGTCGTAGAGCCCGGGTACACTGAATGACCGAGTCGCCGCTATAACAACACAGGAACTGTGGCTTGCCACTTAATGGCCATCACCGACTCTAACACAGACCCCTAACTTAGGAAGTACGTGAGGCCAAGGTGGCCTAGTGGTAAGGTCTCGACTTCAGAGCCGGAGGGCTCCAGGTCCGAAACCCGATTCCACTGAAGATCCGTCGTGTATTGGGCCTGTTGCACGTTAAAACATACGTAAGGGGCCATACGGCCCCGTTGGTGTGGTGAGGAAATTTGGAAAGATTGTTCCAGCTCGTCGTGTCGTCCTCGCCATCTGACTGATTCTCAAAATTATGTGGTCCGTCCCTAAATAGCCCTCGTGCTGCTTCAGAACGGGAGGTTAATATACTAAACTAAAAACTAAACACAACTAAACTAAATTAAACACTAAACTAAACACAACTAAACTAATTTAAACACTAAAATAAACTAGGAGGTACGTCCAATCAGCGGACATATGGCCGACACAACCATGCATCCATTCTCATACCCCCCAGAAGAAGCGAGGACCCGTTAACTTTTCATCCACGTACTCGTGGTGTACCTCCTTCCGGGAGGGGGGGGAATGAAGCTATAATAAAGTTTGAAGACATCCTCTTAAGTTTAACAGGACACTGCCTACACTGAAGCCTGGAGTAAGGGATTTCTTTGATTCTTTCCTCATTAATTTCCTGGGGATTCTCATCCTGTGTATAAAACAAAATTTTTTTGAATACAAGTTTGGAAAAATCTTAAAGGACCTGTGGACAAGGTGATTTTACTGACATTTTTGTGTATTCTTATTAATTGTGTGATGCCATTGCTAATTAAAAAATCAACTATGTTTTAGTGAAACCGTAAGAAAAATTGTTCAGAGCTTAAAATAAATTTTATAACCTGTAGAATTTTACACAATTTGAATTTTCGTTGCTCAAAGAATATTCAAAACGAAGTTAGAAATTAATAATTTGTTGATAAACATGAAAAATACCAACAATAGAGTAGTTCGATCGTTTGAAAAAATTATCAGATTTCCGCGTGGAGTACAACTAATACATTGCACGCAGCTTAGCATTTATGAACACGCAACGACAAACTTTAGAAGCACAAGTTTTTTTTTTGGAGTACGATATCGTCCTTATTAAAATTTACATCAAAGCAATTTTATTTTTGAATGGGAGCATACTCTTTAATATAAAAGTACGGAATATTGCGATCAAATTAACTCTATACATAAAACTGATTTTAAAAAATTGATTTGAGCCAATTGTTAAGAACTATGAGCTTTTAATAATTTCCATAATAAGCTTAATATAACACTCAAACTTTAAAAATTATTTAAATGCAAAGTTACAGAAAAAAATAAATTTTAGTAATTATGGAAAGTTTTCTTAGACTTAATTCACTACCAAAAGAATGCTTTATCATCTTCCTAGCAAAATCATCTTACAGTAAAGTATACAGAAAGTAATAAGATTGTTGATTATAATTATGGAGCGAGTTTTGTGAAATTTCTACGTCATTAAATAAAGTGACGAAATTAGATTCTGATGAAGTATTTATTAGCTTAATAAAACGCATTATAGAGTTTGTATCAAAACCAGTTTAAAAATTTCAAATACATTTTTTTGTCTAATCTAATTCAAGGTTCCGGTACATATAATTATTATGTAAATGCTTTTAAAACATGAAGTTCGATAGAAATATTGAAAAAAGGAAATTAATGACCAGACAAGTGTTTTTATTGTAATATTTTTATTTCCTTTATAAAGGATTTCTCTTAGAAAAATATCGAGTTTTCGTTATTTTCTCGATTTTACTACTTTTCAAAATAAAGTGGAAAATTTGTAACTTTTGTAAGAATTTTTCGTTATTTATGACAACTAATTATTTGAACATATCGTGACACGTATTTGAACATCGTGTGACAGGAAACTGAAGACATGGCAAAACTAACTGTAACTCTTTATTTCGTAATAACTTATATATTAATGAAAGAAAGCTTTTCAAGCATGAACTGTGTTTTACATTCATATAAAATGAAACGGTCCCCAGATATTTTTTCTTTCATATCTTAGTATTCGAATTAAAAAAAATTATTATATAAGTATATAGAGTATAAGTTCTTTTTAGGAAACAACAACAATAATAAAAAAGTGAGCTTATACTTGGAGCTATCAGATGTATAAAAAATAATTATGGAAACGGTATATTATTTATTTGTTCATTGCAGTAAAGCTTCGATTAACCGTCACCATAGGGACCAAATAGATAGATAACAGAAACCTTTTAATACATATGAACAGTAACGTGACTTTACTGCTGATTTGGGATGAAAATGAAAATAAAATGCTTTGAAAGTTAATAATATATACATGTTGAATTTAATTTTGCAAAACGATCAATATAAACTTCAATATAAAAGTAGCAATATACAAAAATGTATTGTAATAATATAAACTTAATATGAGAGCAGTAATATAATAAAATGTATTGTAATACTATGAACCTATGTCTTTACTTTTTAGACGATGACGGATAACAGAAACTGACTGTTAAACGAGCGACGGTTAATCGAAGTTTTACTGTACTTGTCTTTAAGTGCCTTATAGTCCAAGTTATTATGATTCATGGCTTTTTCATTTTCACTGATGCTACTTTCAAAGTACGAACTACTAAATATTTCTTCTGGAGTACAAACTGTCCGCAAAACCCATCAACTTAAACTTCTCCTTAAACGATATGAATATTATGTTCTTTAAAGAAGCAACTAATCTACCGGAAATGTAAATAACTTGCTTTCCGAAAAAGTCTATTTCTGTATGTGCTTTAAACATTAAAAAAAAAGACGGAAGGAAAATCGGTTGTGATTAAAAACGTGTAAAAACATAGAAAACTTAAAAATGTATTATTGCTGTCTGATATACGAAGTAATCGAAAGAGAATGTATTGTAATTATCCAAAAATTCGACCTCGAGATTTTGATTAATCACTAAGATTTAGACCTCCCTCAGTCCGAAAAAAACAACTTTTTGATTTTTATCTGTCTGTATGTGGACGTGATAGTTGAAAAACACAGCGAGCTAAGCGGATGAAATTTGGAATGCGGTCTTTGCATCTAAATTGTAGATTTCCATCATACTTTTCGACGATACGTATATTACACGGACAGCTTATTGTGGTCTGTTTCCGTGGGCATGAGGGTAATGCCTCTCGCTAAAAAAGTTTGTAGCACATGACGTATTGAGACAACCGGTCAGACAGAATTTCGGTATCGTGGAAATACGTCGCCGTCAAAGTCACACCCGATTGGTTTGCAATTTTGCTGGCGACCGTTTTAATTTTCCGTCACCATCGCGTGCATTTTCAAGCCGGTTGAATACAGTCCACGATTTCTGTCATCTTGTCTGACTGGTCACGTGCTACAAACTTTTTTGGCGAGTGGCATTATCCTCGTCCCAACGGAAACAGACCACGATAAGCTGTCCAGGTGATATACGCTTAAAGTCTCTCTGCCCAACCGCGTGCATGCGAACACTATAACTCAGAATCGCAACGAATTAGTTTAGTTAGTTACATATTATGTCCAATTTCAGCTAACATAAGGGATTATTTTGGGATGGACTCGTAATTTTGAACCGCTGTCAGATGACCATTAAATTGTCAT
This sequence comes from Araneus ventricosus, assembly GCA_013235015.1. Lineage (NCBI taxonomy): Eukaryota > Metazoa > Arthropoda > Arachnida > Araneae > Araneidae > Araneus > Araneus ventricosus. Next base: position 20,031 of record BGPR01007875.1, on the reverse strand, counting down.
ATCCAAGCTTTTGCGGATGATATTATTTTAGAGACAAAATCTAAGACTAAAGTTCAACTGCAGCAACTCACTAAAGAAGCAATAGATAAAATAATTAGCTGGGCAGATCAAAATTATCTAACAGTCTCTCATGATAAATCTAATTTTCTACTATTTAGTGAACTGGCTGCAGCTCCACCGGTTTTTAGAAAGAAAAATAGAATAAGAAGATAACATTCAATAAAGTATTTTGGCGTATATATTGACGATAAAGTAAATTGGAATTTCCATATTACACTCATGTCTATAAATTAAGGATAATTCAGAATCACACAGAAATTGAACTCTAAAATAAAAATTTCACCTGTAGAATTATCACACACATCTTGAAGAAGAATATGCAAATTACAGGAAACCACCAGATGGGGCGCGGAGAGTACCTCACAATGACGAGAGTGTAAGAGAGGGGTATATAAGGAAAGGTGGCAAAGAAGTAAAATTGTTCACAAGCGCTTTAAAAGCCTTTCAGTGCAATAACCGCATAGTTATGGCACAAAGGAAGCATTTGGATGATTTTTTACGTGTTAGAATTATCGGACGACTGGAATGTGGACGTACCCAGCTGGAAGTATCCGAGGAACTTGGAATCGGCCAGAGTGTCATCTCCAGGCTTTGGCAACGATTCCAAGATGATGGTAATGTGAGTAGATGTTACAGCACAGGTCGCCCCCGAGTTACAACGCCGAATGAGGACCGGTATTTGGCAGTTACTGCCAAAAGAAACAGACGGAGCGCAGCATCAGACCTGTCTCGTCAGCTCTCTTCAGCTACCGGTACGACAGTTTCAAGGCAGACCGTGTACAGACGCTTAGGGCACATTGGTCTATATGCTCGAAGGCCTGTCAGATGTGTTCCACTTACCGCAACTCACTGTCGCCTGTGATTAGCCTGGAGTAGAGAGCATGCATTGTGGACACCGCAACAGTGGTCTTGTGTGATGTTTTCCGACGAGTCCAGGTTTAGTTTGCAGTCTGATTCTCGCCGGACTTTCATATGGAGAGCGCCAGGTACCCGTTACCAACAAGAGAACACCATTGAACGACACCGTTACGGTGGTGCAGGATGGCTCGTTTGGGGAGGAATTATTCTTGGTTCCAGAACTGACCTGCATGTTCAGAGTGTAACGATGACAGGCCACATCTATCGGGATGTCATTCTGGAACAACATGTACGTTTGTTTCGGGGCGCCATGGGTGCTGAATTTCTGTTTATGGATGACAACGCCCGTCCTCACCGTGCAAACATTGTAGACGAATTCCTTCAATCGGAGGATATCACCCGTATGGATTGGCCAGCATACTCACCGGACTTGAATCCAATAGAGCATGTGTGGGATATGCTTGGCCGACAAATTGCAGCCCATCAACCCCCTCCCACCTGTCTACCGGAACTTCGGAGGGCATTGCTTGAGTGGTGTAATATTCCCCAAGATCAGATTGATAATTTGATACTCAGCATGCCTAGGCGTTGTAAGGCCTGTATTGCATCGTCCGGGAGACATACTCCGTATTAACCATCATACTAACCATGTTATACTGTTTTTTGTAAATAGGTTCTTTTTTGAAATTTGCTCCAGGGAGTAAAAATCGCAATTTTTATTAATTATGTCAAACATAAAGCATCTGTTTTGCTCTTTACCTTTTGTTTAATAAATAGACTTTACAAATAAGTCAAATTTGTTTTGCTTCTGTCTCTTTGCCTGAACTTCATTATCCTTAATTTATGGACATGAGTGTAGATATCTTTCAAATAGAGCATATTCTTAGCAGCAAAATTTTCTTAGAATTGCTGGTACGACATGGGGAATTAATCAAAAATGTAGACGCATTCTATATAGAACAGTTATAGAAAGAGTGTTGTCACATGGAGCTTCAGCTTGGTGCAAAAACCCGACTTCACGAATTTCAAGAAAACTAAATTCATTACAAAGAGGCTTTTAAGAGGCTTAAAGAGGAGCATATAGGACAACCCCAACTTCCGTTCTTCAGGTTATTTTAGGATTACCACCTCTTCCACTTAAATTACAATTTGAAGCCGGAATTACTACAATAGCAAGATTAAATACACCAATCCAAATTTCAGAAGGACTTCTCCCTTTGGATGTAGAGCACACAGAAGTAAGATGGGTTAAGCATCCATCAGTTTTCCTTCGTGAAAGTCGAATTTCATTAGAGGATGGAGGACTTTTTCATCCGAAATCTGGAATATTTACTGACGGATCTAAAACCAGGTGTAGGGGCTGCATTTTGTGTTTTAGAAAACAATATAGTATCTTACGAAGGGTCCACTGAGCTCAGAGATAACAATTCAATCTACCAAGCAGAATTAATAGCCCAATTTAAAGCGGTTGAGTATTCTAGAGTGAATTATATTAACGAAGATATAACAATATTTGTAGATAATAAAGCGAGTATATTGGCATCGATTAATCCAAAAGCTAGAAATGAAACAGCAAGGACAATATTTACTAATCTACTGGAGGCACAGAATATATATTTATCTTGGATTAAAGCTCACTTGAACTATTTTGGAAATGAGCAGGCAGATTATTTTGCAAAACAAGCAATTGAAACATCATCTAATGTTTCGGCTTTGATGTATCCAATACCTCATCTTAAAAGGGTTCTCCCGAAAGATTTGTTGACTAAGTGGCAGAACATTTGGACAGATGGTGATAGAGGTAGATCGACTTATGTAATAGCTCCAAAAGTTTCTTTTAAATCACTTCACTGGAATAGAAAAGAAATTTTATTTTTCACCAACCACCGTCCATTTAAAATATACTTTCTTCATTTCAAGTTGGCACCTTCATTATTTTGTAGTTGTGGAGAAATCGGCTATGCTACGTCATGCATATTTACTCTGTCGTGGGATACGAAGACTCCTGCCATACAACTTGAAGATCAATGGATTAAGCATGTAGCCAATAACCAACTTTCAAGAAAAAAGATTAAATTAATAATCAAACATATTCATGAATATGAATTCCTGTTCAAAAACTAGATTCACAGTGGCAACAACTAATGGTTCTAGTGGCAACAACTAATTGTTCAAGTGTGATTAATATTGGCAACAATTATGCGTTCTAGTGGCAATAACTAATTGTTCTAGTGTGATTTGAATATGTTTCAGATTGAATAGTGAAAAAAATAACTTTTATTCATTGAACACTTTTTTAAAAAAATAAGACTGATATTGTGAAACATCTTAAACAGATATAACTGCTTGAACTGCTTTTATGTACAGGTTGTTGTTTTGATAGTGTTTAATTTTATTTTATTATTCATTTATCATTGATATGTTTCATTTTCAATTCTGTACATTTCTGGAAATTGTAAATTGTTCTGTAAATTTTGTTTCTCAATAAAGTGGTTCGGGCTTTTGGTTGTAGAGTGTGGGGGGGGGGGCCCAGGATCGGATTGTGGTGTTCGTGCTTAATCCACCTTGTGTCCATTTAAAATCGATGAGGTGACTCTAGTAGTCATAGGTATTGGGGGTTCATGGTGGCGTTTGGTCAGATGACCATCTGAGCTGGCAACCCCTGTGCAAATTTCCGCACCACTCCTTCGGGAGGACACGCAACGAGTTAAACAGATGAAATTTGGCATATGGTTTTGTTACTAGAAGTGCAGATTACGATCAAATGTTGGACCAAATCCGTCTAGGTGTTGACTGTCTGTCAATATACCTGTTTTTGAGTATGTTAACGCGGTAACTCATAAACACAGCAAGGTGGGTGAATTTTAATACATGATCTTTGCTCCAAAATTTTAGATGTTTGTGAAATTTTGAACTAAATCTGCCAAAGGGCAAATGCCGCTTGTTTGTCTGTTCGTGTGTATGTGCACACGATAGCTACAAAACGCAATGAGCTAGATAAATGAAATTTGGTTCGTGGTTTTGACATCAAAGTTGTTGATCTATGTTAAATTTGGGACCTAGTTGATAAAAGAGAAGAGGTTCAAAATGTATACTGATTTTCTTCACTGTAACACGAAGCTAAATGCAAAAGGCACCATATTGTCTAAATATACGAGGAAAAAGAGGGGAAAGCATTCTTACATTTTACCCCAATAGCTCAATGATATTGTACAATTTTGTGCGATATTGAACAATATTCGCAATATTGTACAATATCATATAATATTTTACAATATCGATCAATATTGTAAAATATTGTGCTACCTGGGTAATGACTGAAGGACATTGATCTTCTAAAGAAAACGTGGGCAAAGATGCTAATGGTGGAATGAATTTTCTTTTTTATTAACATGACGACTAACCCTTTCATTTCAATAGTTTTTATAAAATAAATTGAGTTTTCTTGGATAATAATAACTACAGTTGGATACCGATTTCGGAAAGCTGCTCCCGAAACTTTATTATAAAATGTGCTCCCGAACTTTATAGCATCAAAACAGTGTCTACTCCCTGTTTGAAATTTACAATTTATAGCAATTGGGGTAAATATTTTGGTATTAATCATGTTTGATTGATGAAAACGTACTTTGGACTTGATTAAAAATTAATAAATATTTCAGACCATGTTATTTGCCTAGAAGAAAATTTATAATTAATAATTTAGAAGAAGCTTAAAAAAAGAACAGAAACATTTTTAGAACAGAATTAAATGGAAACATTTTGCTCAATGTATTATCTATGCAAAAATCAAAAATATTTTTACAAAATAGCAGCAGTTTTATTCTTTACTAAAATTTACAATTAATGGCAATTGGAGACAATTATTTTGATACTGAAAAATTGTATATTAATTAATGAATATTTGACTTGAAGGATATTTCTTAGAACTCGATATTCAATTACTTCTGACAAAATTCTTTTCCTTTGTCAATCGTTATCTGACCATAGTTTGTTTTTACGAGGTCCGTCCCAAAATAGTCCTCCCGTTGCTTCAAAACGGGATGTTAATACAATTAAACTTTAAACGCTTCATTTGTCAAAAGTTTGCTGAAGTTTATTTTCCCTTCTACTTTTCTTTTATTTTGCCAATGGTCCTTCTTTATTAAGGCTTCATCTGTGGTTTAATTTTAAGGCAAATGCATTCTAAAAATCAAGCACGTTAGATTTCAAACCTTTAATGTGTAGCTTTTACATTTTGGTTACCTTAAGTGTAGTTCTGGAATAAAAGCGGGCAATAATAAATTGAAAGTATGCAACAGCAAATATCAATTTATAACGTGTTAATGATTCTTGATTGCAACATACGGACTGAGTGCGTTTCAATGCTAATAATTCCAAGAAGGAATTGCAAACGTATTTTGTAATAGACAATCCGTTCTACAGAAAAATAATATATTTTTCCACATTAACGATTCCTTGTTTTGCAATTACGTTGTCAAAGGCTTTTTTTCGTTTGGCTTTCTTTAATTTTAATTATTTATCAACGTTATTAACATTAAAAATTTCCTACTAAAAGCTGCATGCACTTAACTGCTTACAAAATTATTTCCGCATTTATTTCTCCTATAATATCTTTACATTTAAAATATGCATCATTTGAAAATATCTATAACAACATTTACTTCATCGCTACATAATATAAATATTAATATTTAGGAAAATAATATAATTTATATCATTTACCCAGTAGGACAGTTCTACCTTGAACGTCTTTTTTACTCCAACAATATGGTGCTTTTTGTGTTTGTTGCATAATGAAGAA
>BGPR01007875.1:0-11117 GCA_013235015.1 Araneus ventricosus | reverse complement strand
TTACAAATTCCATCATTACAAACATGAGCAAGTCAAGTTAAATAAAAGTTTATAAACTCTTAAAACATTTGAAAATGTTTTGTCATTAGAAATTAGTGTTATCCGAAATTCGTAAAGGTAGCAAATTTCAAAACTATATAACATTATAAAACATTAACATATAACACTATAAAACTATATAACATTTCAGGAAGTTAGTGAAAAATTAATTACAAATTCTATCATTACAAACAACAGGAGTCAAGATGCATAAAAGTGCATAAAAATCGGAAGTGTTTTCTAATAGATTTTCTCTTATATCTTCACATAGGGATGCCACTAAAAATGTGTGAGAAAAAATGATTCTGCCTAGGTGTTATGCAACCAAACGTTCTCTCATCAATTAAAGTACCCACAATTACTGTGGGTACTTTAATTGATGAGAGAACTTAACAATATGCCATTGTTGATTTTTGATATATAAATCTGACTTTTTCCAGAAATAACTTCAGGAAATATTATACTAAAATGATTAATTCTTGCCATGACAGCTACATAATAAATAATATTGTTCGATATCTTCATTGGATTGTGGAGATCTGAATACATTAATCTTTTCTCACTTGATTCAAAGTAATATTGAAAGTTTTCATAAATGAAACATTTTGTTACTGAAAAGGTTTATTATTTTAGCATTCTGCTGCATTACTTTCAATTATGGAGAGAATTTTCATTGTTTTCCTGGAACAAATGATCTAATCAAGTTCTCAGTTTCTCCAGCAACTTATTTGACCCTGAAGCTTGATGGCATTTCCTACTTCAGTCCTTAAAGATGGAAACACAGCATCTAATTATGTTCTACGAAGTATTATGAATCAAGTACATAAATGCAGTTTTCTTTTCACTACGTTTACGTTTCGGATTCTCGTGTTATTCATGAAAAATCACGATTTATTTTACCAATTAATTGTCGTGAACCTTCCTTACTTAGAACATAATTACAAATAAATATAATTGAAGCTTTTGTTTATAACCACTGTTATTTAATTGTGTTTCATGTTTGTAAAAATGGAATTTTGTAATCGTTTTTTTACTCCTTTCCTGATGTGCTATCGAATTTAAATTTTGTACACTTGTGTATTCTCGAATGACAATACACTCTTTAAATATTTTTAAAACTTTATTATTAGTTTCTTTATTAATTTAATTTTGAATTCCATACGAGTAGTGCCATCTGGTAGAGAATTTGAGGGAAAAAATTGATTGCAAGAATCCATAACAATGTGATATAATTAAAGACTAAAAAAGAGAAAATAATTAAATTAAAAAACAACTACTTTTTAGTACACTAATAAAAGTGTAGTTTAAAAACTAAGCTTACTATATTTATTCTTACTCCAAATCTTCTTGCAATAACATCGATTATATTCTATTTTACTTTATTTAAGAAAATAACCTTATCAAAACTATCACTAGCATTTCTTTCTTGAAATTGTATTAACATAATAACCATAAGACGTTTCTCACTTGTCAGTCAATTCATTTTGTCTTACTGAACTTTATAGCCAATCTATAAAGTTGCGTTATATGCTAAAAATTAATGACTTTCCATAAAACAATAATAAATAAGAAAAAAATTAATAATGGAATCAAAAATACAGAACAGGGTGCTCGGAAAATGTCTGGCAAAAATGAAAGGGTAGGTCAGGCGTACGATAAGCACATAATAACATGGGTTCACAATTCATGGAATCGCATAATAACATGGGTTCGCAAACGCCATCTAGAGGCAGCAGATGGCATTTAAAATAAAAGAGCGCTGATCAAAATGCCGATATCTTTCTCAATAATAAAGGTTTTGAACTGTAATTTTTATATAAGTTGCCCTATATATCTGGCTCTGAAGTTGTGAAAAAATTTGGCTACCTTTCGCGCATGCACAGTCAAAAATTATTTATTAAAAATGCTCATATATCCTTTAATATTCATAGTATTAATTTCAAATTTTAATGAAATACTTCTCTAACACATTGTCAGGTATTCTGTGAGTTTCGTATTATTTGGTGGAAAACTCTGCATGTTATAAGCAAAAAACATGCAGAATAATTTTGGGATTTTTTTAGAAAACCTTTATTTTTTCCAGAATATATTTTCTATTCTTATGAAAATGCACGTAAATATTGCGCACAGCACACAAAATAATTGACCGAAGTTGCAAACCATTATCAGTTTTCTGTGAAATGGGTTGAGCCAAAATCCCTTTTCGACTTCATCAATTTCTGGTCAGTTCACAAAATGCCCTCGTGACCGAATTTTCAATGTAAATTGTGAGTTAAAACCAATTCTTTAAATGCCCGAAGTTCGAGAAGATATTTGAAAAAATGTGCAAACTTCAAAAAGTGTTGGCAGTTGTGGCCAGCGCTGTATTATTTTAAATGCCATCTGCTGCTTCCAGATGGCGTTTGCGCACCCATGTTCCTATGTGATTTTGGATACTTATCGTATGCCTGACCTACCTTTTCCTTTTTGCCAGATATTTTCCGAGCACCCTGTATAGTTGAAAGCAAATTTTGCAACATATCTTCAACCTAAGCCATTTAAAAATAATCTATTTCAAAAATAGAGCAAAATGTCTAACGTTTGCGAACTAATCAATAATCACTTACTGTAAAAGACTAATTTTAATTAAATCTAGCATGCAATGTCTGGTCGACATTTCCATATTGCATTAAAGTAATATTTTAACGAATATCATTTTACAAACTCATGTGCTTCTATGAAATTGTACACAGCTTGAAAATCAATTTCATGGAACTAATGTCGATTTTCATTCTCTTTCACATTTATTAACTAAAAATGCATTCTTACTTTTTTTGTGAACTTTGCCATTTTCTCTCGTCCGCCTGTGATTAGTTATTGCGTTTATTTGCATGCACGTTGCCACTACATCTGGTAGAAATATTAAGTAAATTTTCTTATACCGTGGATATACTAAAAAATAAATATTAAAATGTTTCGGCAGTCACGAAAAAAAGTTTCAAGAATGAAACTGGCACTATTGAAAATATAAATTTTTAAGATGACTTAAAAATCGTTTACTTCGAAAAATAGTTAAAAAAGTAAAATTACTAAATGAAAATATAGCAGTGTCGAATCATAAGTAGAAACGTCATTATGGATACTATAAAATGATTTTTGTTAATACCAATCACATCATTTGTTGCATGGCACACAGGCATAATCATTTCGTTCCAAACGATAACACCCTTGTGGGAAGAATTCCGGCTTTTTATTCTTTTTCGGTTAAATTAGTAATTTCTCTCGTCCGCCTGTGATTAGTTATTGCGTTTAATTACATGCATGTTGCCACTCCATCTGGTAGAAATATTAAGTACATTTTCTTATACCGTGGATATACTAAAAAATAAATATTAAAATGTTTCGGCAGTCACGAAAAAAAGTTTCAAGAATGAAACTGGCACTATTAAAAATATAAATTTTAAAGATGACTTAAAAATCGTTTACTTCGAAAAATAGTTTAAAAAAATAAAACTACTAAATGAAAAGACAGCAGTGGCGAATCATAAGTAGAAACGTCATTATGGATACTATAAAAGGATTTTTGTATCAAATCACATCATTTTGTTGCATGGCCCATAGGCATAATCATTTCGTTCAAAACGATAACACCCTTGTGGGAAGAATTCCGCCTTTTTATTCTTTTTCGGTTAAATTAGTAAAAGTGTTAAAATAAAATTTACCGAGAACCCTGTATACGTGAAAACATTTATTATTAACATTTTGCAACCTATCTTTAATATAAGCCATTTAAAAATAATCTATTTCAAAAATAGAGCAAAATGTCTTACTCTAAGTGTTAAAATAAAGAAGAGTTAGTTGTAAAACTGATTATATCTTTCGATTTAGTAATAATCTAAAAACGAATAAATTGGCGAAGAATTTGAAAAATTTTAGTTTGGGGGGCTGAAATCTTTTCATCGTGTATTAATGGAAACGGCAAATATATTTTTATGTTTACAGTGATTATTGAAATTGTTCCCTATTCTTATCTCAGTATAACAGTAATGCATTCTTTTTATGAAACTAATATATTCACAAATTAAACTTCACTTAACATGAATTTAATTTTCATGTTACTTTTAACACCACAGTATACCCCCGAATTTGGAGCCAGGACGGCTCCTTGCAAGTTGGGTAGGTATAATTTTCACGTTACTGCAAGATATGTTTTTTCAATGCTTATTTTCTTGGTATAAAAACATATATAATCGAATAAAACTTTCATTCAAGTTTTTGGTAGAATCCAAAAAGGAATTTTTAAACAATCGTAAAACAAATATTGAAGGAACGATCGAACCAAATTCAATTTTTATGATTGCTCTTTAAACATTTGATGGTCAGAGAAAAACTACCATTTTATCGAATTTTCAACATTTACCTATTTATCCATGTTTTACTTCTTAGACGAAAAGGAAATCTTCTATTTACTTATGTATGGAACTGGAGGAAAAACCGAACGCCCTATTTATCACAGTTTCAATATTTCAAAACGAAATGGTTGAAGAAACGGTTGAGTTTAGAAATACTCATTTTCGATCGCCGCAATGATTTTATTCAGAGAATGCAGAAGATAAAATCATTTTTGAGATATGAAGGAATTTTATTTTGCTTATGCTTTTGGAAAAATTCGTTTCTGAACTCGCTAGAATATTTTGTTTATTTGTATCTAATGTAGCTCATAATTGAAACGTGTGTATCTCATCCGATTAAAATAATAATATAGCATTTATTATAGACTAGCCGCCTTCGGCGACTAGTTTGCTCGCCAAGAATATAATTTCATTTGAAACCCTTATGCATAATTTGATATTCAGGGTTCCCTTAACAAAGTAATTTTAAACTTCAAATCGTTATAGACATTTATCCCGTGTTCTTTAAGTATCTTTGCAACCCTTCTGTTCATTGACTACATAAATGCCCCAAATGGAGCCAAGTAACTGTCTATATCATGCAACATCTAATTGCATGTTGTCGGCACCAAATTCACTTTCTTATTCCTCTTTCAAAATATACATTTTATTTCAACAATAAAATGGTGCATCACATTTGATGTCCAGCCACATATTAGCTGGATTTAAACATGCTGATAAATGGAAAGAAAACATAGCAGCCATGATCATTTAGCTTACTGGATATATTTCTTTAATATACGTAATATCTCAGAGAGCTTGGTTAATGGATTCCACAAAAATTTTAATGAAATAAAATAAGAAAGTAAAATGTATTAGGATTTTAACACGTAATTAAACATTTGTTTAAACAATGAAAACGGTTTGAATTTCATTGCAACAATGAAAAGCGTTGTTGTAAATTATGCCTAAATATATTTTTAAAAATTTATTAAAATTATAGAAAAAAATTGTACGGCAACTTAATTGATACCATTGAAAAGGTAATGTTTTGCACTTTCTGCTGGCGTAAAAATGATTTCTGTACTGTAATCTTTTCGTAGTTATTAAGAAAAAACGCCAAAATGACGTTTAATTTTTAATTAATTAAAATTCTAATTAAAATAAAAAAAAAGAGCTCCGAGGTTCTCATTCCCACCCTCCAAAGTATGTTTGTGCCAAATTTTGTAGCTCTGGGTACAGGGGTCTGCCCTGTAGAGCGCCAACACATAGACACACACTCACATTTTCCTTTACTAGAAAATCAACCGTCATGGTATGACGGGTGCAAATTGCCTGTCCATTCGAGAGATCTCCCGTCAAATTTGACGTGTTAAAATAGATATATATGAGAGAGAAATGCTTAACATTGATTGAAAACAAATAAAATAAACATATGTTTTAAGGCAGGAATTTTTTTTATTTACATATTTCTTTATTCAAAAACCCTCTTGGTAAACAACATTCCGTGTGAAGTATTTTTCGTTGTTTAACAATTTTATTATAATTTAAAAACCTTGAAATTCTCAGCTTGTCGAACATAAGTCAAAAGTTAAAATTTCAAAGGAATTCTTTTTGGAAATTCTAATCAAATCAAAGCGCTTCTCTGCTTGTCAAACGTTGCCCAAAAATATTATCAAATTATATCATCGCGATTGCAATACATAATCAGATGCATCGTTGCGTCCAAACTATATCACGCGCATGATATACCACTGACGTAATTTACTACTTTCTATTAAAAAACGGAAATTAATTTGAAATATATGATTAATATAATTTAAAATTTCTCGGGAACTATTGATCATAGCGAGATAAATTTTATATCAACCGATAGCAAATTTTATTTCACTAATTTAGAGCTATTAAATTTGAAATTGAAACGACATTTAAATTTAAAATTACTGCAATGTAATTTCTCTGACAATGAAATAATGCTGTTTGACGTCTCGCAGGGCTATGGCGCGAGTTTTATTGTTGGTGACATCAGAGCGTTGCCGAGAGACAGATTTGGGCTATTATATTAGTAGCTATTAGTAGAGATGAGTAAATCAATTAAGTATAGCACAATTTATGTTGTTTCTGTGGTAACACAATGCTGAAAATACCAAAAGTGAAACAAATAAATTAAAATACCGATTACTATTTTAAGAAAAAAATTGCTGTCGATGGTTGTAATAGAGTTTATTTTTTAATTCATTCACATGTAAAATTAAATTAATCAAAAATAAGCAATGATTGGAAAGTAGTTTTTAAAAATAATTAATCATGAAAATCGTAATGAGGTTGTTCATGATTAGTAACTTTTTTTTTTTATATAAAATGAAACCTGTGAAAGTAGAGATGATAAATAAAATGCTAAAATTTAGATTATATATTTCATCTTTTGGGATAGATTATATTATATTACATCTTTTGGGATAGATTAGATTAGATCTTTTGGGATAGATTAGATTATATTACATCTTTTGGGATAGATGAGATTATATTGCATCTTATGGGATAGATTAGATTATATTACATCTTTTGGGATAGATTAGATTAGATCTTTTGGGTTAGATTATATTATATTACATGTTTTGGGATAGATTAGATTAGATTACATCTGTTGGGATAGATGAGATTATATTGCATCTTTTAGTATAGATTAGATTGTATATTACATCTTTTGGTATAGATTAGATTATATTACATCTTTTGGGATAGATTAGATTTGAGATAGATAGTTACATCTTCTCGTATAAGAGAGGAATCATCTGTGGTCAGAGACAGTTTAAACTGATAGTATAAGAAAGGCAACAAGGTGTATCATAACGTTTAGATAAAAAAAATCCTATAAATGATATTAATACATTTAAAAGCATTTGAGAAAAAATTGTTATAAAAACTGCAACTGATATATTCTTTATAACTAGAAGATTTGAGCCCGGCTAAGATGGGCTTTTAGCTTGCCAACAATATTTCAGATCGGATTGTCACAGATTTATTAACGAATTGTTGAAGAAAATCTCATGCAGATTGCTAGAGTACTTAAGGAAAAATGAAAAAAGCATGAAAAACAGAACTGATGAATCAAGTGACACTAACTTTCATTTTGTTAATAACTTTATTTTTAACAATTACTTTCGTTTTTCAGAGTAAAAATAATGTAAAATCCACTAACAGAAAAAATGCATTACCCAAATACAAAAAAAAAAAAAAAAAATATGAATTTATTAATGCAAATCTTTAAGTAAAACTTGCAGTGTAAGAACAGTTAAGGAAAAAATATTAAATATAAAATATATAAATATCCAATTCCAAAGTTAAATACGAAAAAGAAATAACTCCTTTTAGCAAAAACTAAAGTATTCTAAATTGTTCTGCCTGCATTAAATAGATGAAAAGAAACAAGCGACCGATACATCATAATTCAGCAAAAAAGATCTCCGAAAAGTGGAAAAATAAATTAATTCTAGTATAACCCGAGTTCGGCGTGGATGAATCAACATAAAATAAAAAAGAAAGGAAGCTGCTAAACTCGACTTAAAAACATAACAAAACAAATAGCAATAATGTCCGTTGGATACTTTGAAGATCTTATAATTTAGCAAAAAGATTCAGTGTTTCACAACACCCAGAGAAAAAAAAACACAAAATAAACAAACAAAAAAATGTCAAAAGATTATATTAGGAAAATAAATTAATTCTGGTATTGATATTAAATCATCACAGAATCAAAAGAGTATCCATGTGTGTATGCTAATTTGTAGAAAGACTGTGTGGTCTGAATCTCTTTGGCACGTAGCCAACAAATTCCTGAACGTTGCCGAAATTCGTCGCCTTTCCTAATATAGATGAAGCTCTGTATATAAAAGGAAATATATTTAATTGTGTGAGGTTCTTTCTATATCCTTAAGCCATGCTGGATATGAACAATATTTTACGTCGCCCACTTGTGATGTGGCCGCTCTAACTTTCTGCATACTATCAACGTGAGTTGTCACTGACTACAGTTCAAGAATTATGTTTCACATAGATTAACATTACAGTGAAATAAAATTTTGCTGTAGAGAGACAGAAAAAAATTGAAAGAGATTTGAACTTCTAGTCCGAAACATCGTAGCATGAAAATGTTTTAAACTTGATTCAGCTGCCTTTTATTCCTCTAGCTTGATTGCACCAGCAGTTGCACTCTTTGCGCATCAACTTTAGATCACTCAGTTTACAGAAAGAGAGCCAGCATGAAAAAAATATCACTTTTAGGGAAACGTCCAATATTTTGAAATATGTTAAAGCATTGGTTCAGTGTTTCTCAACCTTCCAGCATTTGCGACCCAATTTTCAATCATAATTTTCATCTCATCCCCCCAATAACAATGCATACAGAAATAATGTATTTTTTGGCATTTTTGTTTGGTTTTCTCTGTTAAATATAGAAAAAGATCTCAGAGTGTCTATTTCTAATATTAAACCTGTCTTCGAATAACTTTGATTTACAATACAGGCCCAAGGGTAACTAATATTATTAAACTTGGTTTTAATTTGTATTGATAAGTTAATTATTAAATACATTGTACAGTACTGATAAAATCCTATTTATAAATATATTATATCAGTGCAAATGTTATTTATTACGTCAGAATGTGTTTTGTTTTACTTTCCTTTCATTACATTAGTCATTTTTAAATAATATTTCTTCTCAGTATACTCGTGCCTCCCATTGTGTTATCACGCCTCCCGAGGAGGCCACAGGTTGAGAATCACTGCATTAGTTAGTAATACGTTTGAAAAATCATTCTTACTCCAGTCACGTGAGAGCTATTAAAATATTCATTGATTATTCCTAATCTTGCTATTTCGTTCTAAGCAGTTCTATAAAGCAAGCAATGTTACAAAATTGTGTTTAAAAGCTAATTTTGAAAAATAAAATTAAGAAAAAATGCACGGATATAAAAAATGAGGTATTGAAAATCTGATTTTTAGAATGAATATAAAAGCAGCGTAAAAAGGTTTGTGCAATAATATATTCTTGGAGGAAAAAGTTAAAATTTCTATTAATTTTATAATAATTAAAATCTATTTAATCCCATTCTTATTGAGCACCAGAGAGAAGTAACTACGTATCATTTTGCGTTTTTGTATATCTACTTATAATTCCATTCTTATTGGGCACCTAGTACCCAAGAAGTAAATACGTACCATATTTGTTACTGTATATCAATCTACTTAATTCCATTCTTATTGAACACCTAGTACCAAAGAGTAACCACGTGCCATATTTGGTCTGTATGTCAATCTACTTAATTCCATTCTTATTGAGCACCTAGTACTCAAAGTAACTACGATACCATATTTGATTTCTGTATATCAGTTTGCCAGTGGGCATTTTGAACGATTTTTTTGCAGGGTAATATGACAGCCTATGAACATTACTAAGTTAAAAAAAAAAAGTCAAAGTGTTAGCAGTGATGAACTATAGTCTGATCTTAACATATGGTATTCGCTTTTGTTTATTATCACGAGGATTAATAAATTCTTTCATTTTTCCTTTCTAAAATAAATGTATTTATGTGAAAAAGAGAATAAATATCTTTGGAAATGAATGTTACACTAGAAAATTGTTTGGTTCACAAATGTTTCTATTTGTATCAAATATTTCTATAAAAACTAAAATATAGTTCATTAACTACTGCATAGATTTTTTTTAAAATTTTTCAACAGAACTGTACAAATCTATTTAAATAAGTGCAGGGAATAAGGAAAAAATAGTTAAAACTAGACAAAATTTATTTCATTTTAAATTTAGGTACCATTAAAATAATTTTTAAAGCAATTATTGTTAACAATTAAAATGTCTTTAGCTAGCTTTCCTTCAAAAAAAAAAAATTGTAGGAAATAAATACTTTTGTCGAACAACTTGATAAATTATTCAAAATTCATTTTTTTAAAAAAAGGAAAATCGTAGTCATGAAAATAAGATTTTAAAATTATAACTCTCCCTCTTTATAAAATATTTTTTATTTTTTTGGTTTAACTGCGCACCGACATTTCTGAAACAAATAATTTCAAGATGGAATGATTTAATTAATATGAATCACATTTGAATGAAAAGAATGGCTATTGATTCAAAATCAGATAAAATACATTCATGGAATATAAAATCAACGAATGTTGCTTTCTAATAATAAGATTTATCTGGATGATATTAAAATGAAAACGTCCTGAATTGTCACAGATTCAGATTTATCCCAAATGAAAACGTATTTTGGTTTTACTTGTTTTATAATGGTATTTAAATTGTGGCGGAGCCGAAGTCATAATGCATCTTTCCTAGTGGTTTATGATTTGTCTTTGTTCTTTCGAATCGGCGCATCAAATTGAAATTTCGATGCAAATCATATCACTTGGAATGCCCTTATTGATGACAAATTTAATATCATCAAATAACAAAATAATTTTTTTTCATGCTAACAGCTTTCGCTCCGTCCAACTTTAGTTGTTCGATTTGCCATTTTTTTTTGTGTAAAATTAGAATCCAATTTAATCAAAACAAGCATTATTATTTATTTAAAAGATGAAATACAAATTAAATTCATGGGTCCTATATTGCATATCAAGTCTAATAATTAGATATACATTGGTACGTTGCGTCTTTGATACCAAGTCCAATTTAAAAATACCTTTTGA
>BGPR01007874.1:24003-67934 GCA_013235015.1 Araneus ventricosus | reverse complement strand
TTTTTTATTTTAATTATCTTCGACGTTTCACTCTCCTATTTGTAATTCATTATTATAAATATTATAGAATCTGGAAATCAATTTTTTTCTTAAACTCCCTACCACGTGGAGCCACACGTACGGCATCAAGCTTTAACTAAATTCATCGACAGGCTAATAATGAGGTTCTAAAAATATTATTTTAGTATTTTGTCATCCAGAATAAGCAAGTGAGCAAAATTTCAAAACTCTAACATACCAAGAAGAGAGTAACAAATCGTTTACAAAATCCCATTTTTACAAATATGAATCAGGTCAAAAATAAAAACGCATAAAGATTTATTTCGCCAATGCAACTAAAGAAAGGTATAAGTGATTGGATATTTCAGTTGCCCGTAAACTTTATTATCTGCTGACAGAAAAGTAATTGTCTGGATGGTGGTTCAAGATCGGTTCGAACCCCTCAAATTACTCAATAGATAACCCAATATAGATTTCTCATCAGTAGAAGCGAACTTCTTTTGTCAACCTCCATTACTTATCGTCTTCAAAATCTGACATGCTTTATATGTTATTGAGAAGAAGTTAGGGCTTTCAGAAATATTTGATGCTATAAATAGAATATATCTATTTCTAATTGAAAATACATTATACAATAATTAGACCAAACAATTCTTTTAAATAATCAGTATGTATCCTTTTTTTAATTCTTAGATATTTTGAAAGTTTAACTTTTAGAAAAATAATAATTCAGATTTAACTTTTAATTAAAATGTAGCCTCCTATTAAATTTATTATTTTAAATCAACCATGTGTATTCTTTTTTGCTCAGATTGGTGATTAAGTTTTATAAAACTGAAAGTCATAATAATAAGATAATTAGACAAAAGTTTTTCTTGAATTAATTACATTGCATCATTTCTAATTTTTTAATTATCTTGAAACTTTATTCTTTAAACAGACATAACACTTAAGATTTAATTGAATTTTGAGACTCTATTAAATTTACTAATTATTAAATAAACCAAGAAATTTATTTCCTTACACAGTAGACTGCCAATTACAAGTGGAAAAAATCTAAAAGTGGAAGAATTTTATTTTAATTAATGATGTAAAAGCAATCATTTTACGAGACTATTTCAGCCATTTGGATAGCATATGTTCAAGAAAGCCTTTCAAAGCAATGGAAACAATCTTCATTGTCGTCCTTGAATAATTTGTGGTAACACAGTTGCGGATGTTAATTCGTCTTTAATAAGTTGAGAAGTAGTTATAAGGTTTGGTTGATAAGATAACCGTATGAGTTGAAAAGATAATTGAATTAAATTCTTGACTGTTTCGCAGTCTGAATGGATATGAGTCCTCAGCTGCGTTTCCGAATTGCAGCAATGTATTATTTCATTTCCATATTGTCATGATGTGTACACTCAGGTTTATCTACTCAATTGCAAATTAACTATCTTTAGCCAGCTTCAAGAGGTTATTTTCTGAAAATATTCCTTATAACACAATATGAGTAAACTGTGACATAGATAGGATCTGAATATGAACGCCATCATATTCAGATCTAATATAAACGCCATCATATTCAGATCTAATATAAAAGCCATCATATTTAGATCTAATATAAAGACCCTCGTATTCAGATCTCGCTGAATTATATATATCCCGCTGTTTTCTCATAAACATTATGAATAAAAAATGGAATTACGATTACCATATTTTCAAGAGTTGTTCAATCAGGAAGGCATTACAGTAAAACTTCGATTAACCGTCACCGTCTGGAACAGGGCTGTGACGGATAACCGAAAAGACGGATAGCAGAAATCTTTTAATATATACAGTAATGTGATTTCACTGCTGGTTTGTGACGAAAATGAAAATAAAATCCTTTGAAAGTGCATAATACGCACTTTATTTAATCTTACAAAACGATCAATATAAACTTCAGTATAAGAGTAGTAATGTACAGAAATGAATTGTAATACTCCAAACCTATGGTACTTTTTACTTTTTAAGAGATGACGGATAACAGAAAATCGAAATTTTACTGTACGAGTTTATTTGCGTAACTGTGGATTACATAAGCAATGGATAAAAGTGTACTGAAAGTGACATAAATTATATTTTACTCCGATTTAGTCTTTGAATTATTGTTTAAAAACATGTTAAGATAACAAATGAGGAGCTTTTTGTCAAAAGTGAAGATATCCTCTTTTTTCTGAAATTCGTTATTTTATAATTTTATATAATCTTACCACCCAATTCTAGTAATGTGCAGTCTCATTTTGTCTCAAAACTTATTTTCCCCCTTTGTAAACTACCTAAAGTTCTTAATTTTTTTTGCAAAATTATTATATACGCACTTCTAAAACCCCACTTTGCCAAATGGATATGTTCACTTTTGATAAGAAGCTCCTAAATTATTTTTATTTAACAATCAAATATATCATTCTAACAATTTATTCTTTATTTTAATTTTTAATCAATTTAATATTATGCATTGTCATAATTGCCTTTCAAATACAAAATCCATTATTCATCAAAGTGTACAGATTTGTAACATTGTCCTTTAAGAATATTACTTCTTCGTTTATAAAAACATAATGAAATCTGATATTTTTGATCTGCTTGGATGATGTCAGATTCACGGGTGTTTTTTTTTAAATGCTGATTTAAAAATACACTACAAGTTTCCCCCCTCCAGAAAGTAGATTTTCTTACTTAGTAAACCAATCACTTTCAGATAAACCAATCATTAAAATTTCAGCGGAATGCAGGACTGCCTTCTTTATATTTCTTGTGTGATGTCTTGTCATCATTTCCCGCAAACGTCAGTGCCCGACGATTGAAGGTACTCATTTGAAAGGCGTTTATCGTGGCAAGTGAATCCCTGAGCGTCCTCAGGGACAGAGGGGGACAGGGGGACGGGACGGTGGTTGGAGACGAGCCAAATTCGAGGACCGAGCAGAGGACAGGGCGTCCTCTGAAGGCATATTTGTTTATATTTTATGCGATGGAGACTCCACCAAGGGTCGTTAATAGTTTTATCTTTATTTAATGTCCACTCTCCTGGATGATGCTTTTCAGAAGCACATGTCCAGAATTCAGAAGAGACTCTGCATTTTCATTGCTTAAGTACTAATCCTGTTTACTCTGTCCCTTTTATTTTTTTATGTTAAGGAGATGTATTAGAATTTCTCTTGTTGCCATAAACTTATACAAGATTCCGCTCAATAACATAAAAGCTTCTCCATTTGTATGAGTGTCTAGCCTTTCACCTTGAAGGAGAACTACTTTCCTTTGTACCTTACCGTTTGTTTATCAATGGGTTTGATATACATTACTGTAATGAATGCTTATCATTTTTAGACAGTTTTTTTATGCTTTCAGTGATGAATAAATAAAACTCCAAATTCTCGAAAAGGGAGAAAAAAATTGTTTTCAAATTTAAAAGGTTTCGATACTTTATTTTTTGTAAACCTTTAAAATATACGTTTATTATTTATTTTTTTGTATTCGCAACTATAAGTCTGATCTATTTTCGCGTAAGTCTCACTTTGTGAGTCTCTTTCTCTTTTTATTTCAAAGTTTATTTTCATTTACTTTTCACAGATGTAGTTCTTAGACACTTGTGCTGATTAGGAAGAAAACAGTCTTTAAAGAACACATGACTGATATGGACCTTACTTTTGATGCCCAAAAATAAAAGATTTTCAGTCGTTTTATAACTACCCTACCAATCTATGTAACATCTCTTACAAAATACTTCCAATACATATAAATGATCGCTATTCCGTTTCAAAAATCTGGGAAACTACCGGGAATGTAAGTCAACATAATTTTCAGAAAATTCAAAATTTTAACGTAATTCACATGCATACACACATTAAAAATTTATAAAATAATTAATTTAGTACTCATTGCATCATTTCACTAAGTTTCTCGGTTACCAGTGGCCCAGTGGTTAAGTCATGGAAAGGCTGAGGAACATGAATCTGGAAAAAAGGTGATGGATTCTATTCTCTGGCTGTGCTCTTAACCAGCATTATTCAAAAATTGGTAGATCAATGTGCTTTTCAACAGAGTATTGTTCGCTGCGATTCGGTTAAATGCTGGTGATTTTTCTGGCTTTTCTCCTAGCGATACAGAAATGCCGTCAATTCGGCAGGAAGACAGCCTATCCACAAAGAGCTAAGCCAGATTTTTAACTCAAGTGATGCATAGGCGAGCCAAGGTCGTTTTGACCAATATACCACACTTTCGCTTTAACATTTTTCTTGAAACCTGGGTTTCTAAACATTTTTCAAAAAATTGCTATGTTTATCTTGCTTTTTGTGGGGAGGGGTTAAGTTCTAAAAATTACTCCGTTTGTATTTTTCTTCGTAAACAGATGAAAATTCTAAAATTAAGATGTTCTGATGTAGACAGCGGCTTTTCACCTAGCTATTAACTCATCAGATGTATGCATAATATAAGGTATTGAAGATGAAAAAGAGAATGGCTCCAGAATGTAGAAAATTTCTGTTAGCTTCCCTGCTATTCGATAAATTATCCTAAAATCTCTACCAACAGAGCGATTTTCTTGCCGAAAGACTTCATATATATTTTCGATTTATAAAACTAAATAATATTTCACTGTCGTACACCAAGGATGTTCTGTATTTTGTTCGAATATGAGCAACACAATGAGTCTACATTATCATAAATCTGAAATTTCCATATTTGAGAAAATAAAAATTTTAACTTCCGGTTATGACTGGAATATAGTCACCTCTGACTACATAAGTTAGTTGCTAGGATTTGAATAATAAAATCCAAATGGTTTAAAATCTGCTTGTGCCAATAGCAATTGAGTTGGCGGTATTCTTAGTTCTAGATCTGCTTATAGAGCGACCTTTCAGATAAAATAACATTCTCAAAACGAAACATAAATTTTATCAAATTTATACATTTCTTTATATTGTCATTTTGAACAAAGGTTTTGGAACTTTGGGTCGCATTTTAAAATTTTTGTGGTAGCGATAAAACTGGCTCCGAGGATACATGTTTATATAAAATTCTTTGGTATAAGTTTACAAAACAATCACGCAAATGATCTTGGTATAAAACTAGTTAAGATAAGAACGTTGTATAGGAATGATAGTAGAAAAAATAATCCTTATGTTTCAGTTTGTTCGTAATATTCTTTTTGATGATTGTAAAATATAAGTAGCAATACAGAAGTAAAAATGTGATACGACCAATTGTTTATACAATGTTACACATTCAACCAATAATGCTTTACTAGTAGTTCTGTGAATAGTATAACTCGCGTCCGAAAAAAAATTTGCTATTCATTGCAGTTTTTAAAGATTTAGTCATTTTTTTTCGAATACGAATTATTTACACAAGTCTGATTTTTTCAGTAATCACAAAAATGGAACTAAATATCTGCTTTTGTCAGTATTATCAAAAGTACAATTAAAAATTATTTGCTGGCTTCGATGTTTTTGAGGCATTAAGATTGGTTAGGGGTTCCGTTTGGCTAGAATCGTTGAAAAAACCTGAAGATAACATGAATGGAAATCATTAAAACTGCTTCCAGCTTTAAACAGAATCAATGAAACGGAACCATTCAAACGACCACAATTAGAATCAATATTAGAATCACCCTCAAATTTCGGTAACGCTCAGGAATTTGGTTACGTGCCAAAGAGATTTAGACTGTCTGTCTACAATTTAGCATACGCTACACACGGGATACTATTTTGATTCTGTGATGATTTCATATCATATAAGAGTTACGACAGATTTTTTTTTATTTTTTAGCTGAGTTTAGCAGTTTCTTTTCTTTATTCATTTTATGTTGATTCATCACTGCGTAACTACGTTAATATCAAGTAGAAATTATGCTAGAATTAATTTATTTATCCATTTCTCGCAGGTCTTTACTTTCGTTTTCGTTAAAAAGGTTTCTTTTTTTTCGTACTTAATTTCGAAATTGAGCATTTATATATTTTGCCAAGCTAATATTAATATCAATTGATTCATCATTTCTGTTTTTCATACTTTTTTTAGTTCTTAAACACTCTGTCAACGTGCATGAGATTTTCTTCTACAACTTCAGTTAATAAATCTGTGACATTCAGATTTGAGATGTTGTTAACAAACTTAAAGTCCGTCTTAGACGGGCACAAATCTTCTAGTCAATTATAAAAATTCATCACATGCGTCGTTTTTAAATTCGAAGAAAATCGAGCACTGTATTTGATCGTTACAGGATAACAACAAATTTCCAGACAATAAGACGAGATGCCGAACGGTCGAGTTACAACAGGACCTGTTTCGCTCTGTCTATAAATGGTAGTAAGATGAAAAATTATAAGTGTCCTAATATTCTGTAAATTAAGATTATTACCAACATGCACTTCAGAGGACGAGAAAATTGTTTTTACTAAAAATTGATGATATGTGGAAGGAATTAGGAAGCCGTAGTCTAGAACAAACAGATGACTTATTGAAATAAAATATCTGTTTCGAAATGTAGACAAATGCATGAAAAGTAATAACTATGCGTTTTTGGACATGCAAAAATTTAACTAAATGAGAACGATAATTGTGTTAATGCTTAATAATGTACAGCACACTTGGGCTTTTACAAACTTGTCGTTTTTTTTAAAACTGAACTAATATTAATATAAATGAACTCGCTTATTACAGAAACCATATGAGTAATTTTCCCCCAAAAATTACGTTCTTTCTGTTTTTATATTCTAAAGGGGTATTAGCATAATGAATGAAGAAATGACATGAGTGAAGTAAAGTCACATTATTGGTATTTAAAATCTATCAGATAAAAAATAATCAATGATTTTAAAACTTAATCAGTTTCTTAAAGCTGCCAGCATTTTGATATTATTGACTCATGTTGTTTCTGCAGTCAACGATTCAATTATATTGTTACAAAAATTTAGTGTCACTCCCCTGCCGTGCTAGTCTTATGGTTGGGAAGACAGTTTTACAAGGGTAAGTATGGAATGCCGCAGAGGCCAGGGCTGGACTCCTGACCTTAGCGAAGAACATGGCGGTCATTTTGGCGACAAATTTGGCGACTTTGGAGACAAATCGAAGATTCCTGAAAATGCGATAATTTTCTCGATATCTCTATTAGGATAGGAGCTATACAGAATGTACTGAATGATCCCATGTGACGTCACGATCAGTCGAACTAGGGTATGTAACGGAGGCACCTAAAAGGAGGGATGACTTTGGAATTTTGTCTGCAGTGCGAGCTGGAAAGCCGGTGAGCTGAGCTTCATTAAATTTTAGAAAGCTGTTAAAGTCATTGAAGCATCATATTAAATATTGAGTAAAAAACAATGCAGTAAAACTCATCAGTGAAAATTTAATAAATTGCGACTGAAATAGTATAGTTATAAGTCGCTGATTTCTAAAGAGTACAATAACAAGAGAAATCTGTTAAATTGTCCTTTTATAATTCTACATTAAGATGATACCTGGTTATCAGTTTTTGGAAAAAAGACAAGTAAGCCGATGAGTTATTCTTTATTTTCACAAATATCATTCCTTGAATTTAAACCACAGCCATTAAAGCCATTTGATTTGAAATTTTCATTTTAGCCAGTGATTCTTTCGCAGAACATGTATTTATGAGCTCAACGAAATCACAAATATGTTGATTTTTGTCTTTCTAAGCGCGAAAAAGGGGACAAAATAATTCAAGTCATTGAAGTTGCTGATGAAAAAAAGTTATTTGATGTAATACAACTTTTGTTCAAAGTAAAATCAAGAACTACTCAAAGAACAAATCAACTTTTTCCAGAATTTTCAACAGTAGTCATAAAAACATTCTTAATGACCTCTTCAGATTTTCCTACAATTGATCACGTTCGGTGTTTCCATAGTAATCCTTCGCTGAAAATAAAGTTTTGACTCTTTATTTTTAGTTGACTGCAACTTAAAAGCAAGGCAAGGCTTAATTTAGTTTCTCTAGTCCTTGCATTTTGAACACAAACATAATGAATAGCGAGGAGAAACTTTTAGATTCTATGCTTGAAACTAAATCCGGATTCAACTTCGCCTATTTGGAAAGAGAGATTCTAGTCTCAAGGTACCAACAGCTTTGAAATTTTAAAATCCACCTTATAACGTAAAAGTGATGACTGCGTAGAAAACCTTCTGAAAGAGATAATGCGAATTCGAAAGTTAAATTAGCTCTGCTGGGAACTTAGAACGTGTATTTGTAAATGGAGCGTTCTGTTGAATTTTTGATAGATGAATTTTTTTTGTTGTTTTCTGTCACGAAGTTCTTTATTCATATATGTGATACCTGAAGTTTGAAATCTATCTATCGATAGTTCTAATTTATCTATCCATTTCCAACTCTATAATATATAAAATAACATACTCATGCAAATTTATAAACCTATATCACATAATGGCTGTCATTGGCAACCAGCTGGCTTTGTCAGAATTGTTTCCTTTTTATTTAATCTCCAAAAAATTCGCATTTTACTGTAAAAGAAGAAATAATTCAAAATTCAGTCTAGGCTAAAGAGGAAAAAATGAGAGGAAAACAGAAATCAGGAAGGAAAATAGCAGTACCGGCAATAAATTTATTTTTACAGATTAAATAAAATCCTAAGTTAAACTTGCAACATTTATTAGTAAATGATAGGCTGAAAAGTACGAAGTGCATTACCAGCTCGAAAAATATAAAAGCGCTATACTAAACACAAAAAACGAACCGTAAATCTGAAGCTCGTGAAAGAAAAAAAAATTAAATTTTTACAGAATACTTCTAGGAAGAAATCATAGAGCAAATATGAAACAAAGCTTTCCCTGTCAGGAAAAACAGAAACCGAAGAAAAAAAATAGCAAATCGAATCAGAATTCATATGATAAAGCCGCTGAATCAAATATACAATGGCTAGAAGCACTAGCTTTAAGGCAACATTTTTTTCTTTTACAACATATTATTTAGCACCCAGTGTAATACTTGCGTAAATCTAACAAAATGTGTAAAAACTTTCAGCACAACACTAACAATTAAATATATCCTTTAAAGCAAAACCATAGAACTTCTTATACTTTAGAGATGTAAAACTTTAAATTTGACTGGCACTTAAGTTGGACAATATGCCAGAATTAAAAAAAACATCGACGGAGGCTGTCTCTGAGAAACGGCCGCTGGGATTGAGGGGCGTAGACTTACTAACCTTACTCAACTGTGACTAAAGTAGCTCTATGTGACTAAAGTAGTGCTATGTTACTAAAGTAGCTCTATGTGACTAAAGTAGCGCTATGTTACTAAAGTAGCTCTATGTGACTAAAATAGCGCTATGTTGCTAAAGTAACTCTATGCGATTAAAGTAACTCTTTGTGATTCTGAGATTATGTGACCGAAGTAACTCTTTGTGATTCTGAGATTATGTGACTGAAGTAACTCTTTGTGATTCTGAAATTATGTGACTGAAGTAACTCTTTGTGACTCTGAGATTATGTGACTGAAGTAACTCTTTGTGATTCTGAGATTGTGTGACTGAAATAACTCTTTGTGATTCTGAGATTGTGTGACTGAAGTAACTCTTTGTGATTCCGAGATTATGTGACTGTAACTCTCATTTTATGTGACTGATTCATGATTTTGATTGGTTTTTTCCCGCGAAAAAATTCTTGTTCTCAAATGTAATATATTTATTCATGTTATTAATAATGGATACAATTTCTGTTAGTAACAATCTTATGTAAAATCGGACGATGGTACGAGAAATAGCAAACGTAATTCAATAATTCTGAAGTAATATTTCGCGTGAACGTAAGATCGATGAATGAATTGCCTAATGTACTTGGATAGTTGTAGGAACTATATTGAGATTAAAATGATGTTTAAGAAAATCAAATACCTTCTCGTTTCTCTTCGTGTCTATATTGAAGTCTCCCATCATAATGATCGGTACGCCTTTATCTATATCGAACTCTTGGTCGATGAGTAAACTTGATTTCGAGTATTTCATAAGACCTCTGAATAAGAGCATTTTTAAATCAGATGAATCAACCGATGGATGAATGTATACAGATGCTAATATGAAACGCGATTGCCCATTTAGCCGCCAGACAGTTATGAGGTATGAGAAAGCGCGTTAAGCTAGATTGGTCACTGCGTGCGCGCGCATCGGTCTCTGTGACATCATCAAAATGCTTCGTGATTTTCACCAACTTTGAAACTCGACTGTGACTAAACCGTAATTCCAAATTCTAAAATTCTTTTTGAAATCTTCAGTCTCTACCTTTCTCTGCTAAATGAAACTAAAACCAACTCTCTATGTTATTTGGTTGCGGAGCTATAGGCGTTTAACTTTACCACGAAAAGCGTCAGAATTTTTTCCTTTCTCGACACTCCATGAAACCACAATGGAGGGACGTAAGTTTACGTCAAAATATGTATTACAGATTATCACAGCAAATAATACCAGTATTCTCTGGCATTCTGCTAAAAGTGGCACGCCAATATTCAGAGTTATTGGCGCAAAGTGCAGTATGTATGTTGCTTTGTACTACGAACTGTACAAAATTTGTATCACTTTTTATTTGTGACATTTATTGGAAAAACATTTAATATATTTAAGTTGCATTTTTGAAATGTATTTATAGAACAAGCTAAACAGCAGAAAGTCATATAAAATTGAAACAGCTATGTTGAATGCCAGGTAAAGAAGCTTGAACCCTGACTTTTGCAAGGCTTATTCAAATGCTGAAAAGATACATGAACGGTATCCGTAGATTACGAGGTACGTCCTATCATAATCCCAGATTGCCTGCTGAAATAAAAGAAAAAAGATTTTTAAAACTCATTGTTTACCATCACATTCAAACAGTCATCTTTTTCAGATAAAGAAAGGGAGAATTCCTCTGGGAAACATAGGAATTCTCTCTCTCTGTCTTTGTTCTACAAAAGAGGATTAAATGTCCTTAGAAGGAAAAGATTACAGAAAGAAAAGTGAACGTTGTACATGTTTCAGAATAAAATCATTTCCAAGGAAAATGCAAGGGATTGAATACGAAGTTCGGAAACAAAACCCTGCTTTTTATATTTTTTCATTAGAAATAAGACGTTTTTTGTTTCATCGTTTCTCTAAATCTGAAATTCTTATTATTTTATGATTTGTGTATCTCCTAGATATTGAAAATGTCATACACTTTGCAAATGTTAGAAATTTCTTAAAATTGTATACAATTTATGCGACCTCTTTGTATAAATATTATATGTTTACAAATTTCAATAAATAAATTATAAATGAAAAAATGGAGTTTACTGACCGAGAGAAGCGAGGTCTCATTTTTAATTCGACCATTCAGCTTTATGTCTGTTTTTGAATTTGTTTATTATGCAATCACGGCCAAACGCGTTGTACAATTTTCTTCGAATTTGGCCGGAATGTTCCTTGAAGCAATAAAAAACGATGCATATATAAGATTTCCATTTTTGGAATTCGTTTCAAGAGGGTGATAGTTTAACTGATTTCACCTTTTTGGCGAGTCAATTGAGAGTTTGGCATCATACGAGAGAGGCGAGACGAGTAATTGTAGTTTTGCTAATTCTGATAAAAACAGATATTTAATTAAGATAAATTGTAATTTTGTGAATACTGATTAAAGCAAAGATTTAGAATAAAAGAGAGAGATAAGAACATTGTACAGTGAAACCTCTCTGAGCGGCCACCCACCGTTCCGAGAAAAATTGGCCGCTCTGAAGGGGTTTCGTTACAATTACAAGATAATTGCTATAATACATAATATAAACAAGTCTGGCACATATTTCTTATTTAAAATGAAGTTTGAGACTTATGTAAAGAGGAAGTAGTACTTTATTTAATAATTTTTTACATTTTTTTGAAAAAAGGATACAATTTGTGACTGTTTTAAGTTTTTACCCTTCTCGAAAAAAAACCCATTTTTTCCAAGTTCGTTTGTCAGTTTAAAAAGTAAATCTCTAGCCGATGCGTTTGTTAAATGGGATGGGCGAACTCATCCGGTGGCCGTTCAAAGGGGTTAAGTGGCCGTTGCTAGGGGTTATTTTGACATTAGGTCTATGGGCCGAAAAATCCGTGCCACGAAAAATTGGCCGTTAAGAGGGGTGGGCGCTATGTAGGGGTGGCAGTTCCAAGAGGTTTCACTGTATCGGATTGATTTTTTTACCTATTTAATTCCAGCTAATCTTATTTTTCCCTTTTCGTGAAAGATTTTTCAGCGATTCTGCCAAATGGTTTATGTTATAAAAATTTGAAGATTATTTGTCATTCGTGTATTTCTTTGTATTTATCACGACAATTTTCATTTTGTCGTGATTAATACCAATCTCATTATTTCGTCAAGACTTCTTTTGCATTCTTTTGCCACTGTTAAGG
Organism: Araneus ventricosus; assembly: GCA_013235015.1. Classification (NCBI taxonomy): domain Eukaryota; kingdom Metazoa; phylum Arthropoda; class Arachnida; order Araneae; family Araneidae; genus Araneus; species Araneus ventricosus. Next base: position 55,545 of record BGPR01007874.1, on the reverse strand, counting down.
TTATGATAATAAAAATTGCTTTGCTGAGAAATTTATGCCTTACAAGAATTTTATTTCAATTGATTTTTCATTGCATTGCTGAAACATTTTATCACATTGGCTTCTGCATTTGTTTTGTAGAGTTTTTGTATTTGTTCAGATGTAAAATTTGTACCTAATTTTGGTATGTGATACTGTATATTGATTGTAAATATGGCATCGCAATATAGTGTATATATGGGGAAAAGGAGATACCTACATGGCAATCAAATTATGATGTCCGGTGTCCCTGCAAATAGTGCTGTCTTCACAATGAATGACAGCATTGGCTAAACTTTTAAAGACTGCAATGAAAATCAAATAATAATTTTTTTTATTTGGGGGAGAGGTCTGTTGTGCACAGAACTATTAATATAGTTGCAGTTATATGTATCAATTACTCACCGTGTAACGTTTAGTTCTAAAAATAATGCACATATATATGACCTTTAGTTACAACGCATTGATTTATGATAATTAGCAATCGAGTCGTTACACATTTAAAAAATATATGTTTTGCTAAAAAGTATTTTATTTTAAATATGATCACAAAAACTTTTAAAAATTGACATTCGTTTTTAATTTTGCTTAGGAAAAGCAAACGAATCATCTACAATCTATGACAGAAAAAATATTTTATTTAATGTATTTCATTGTTTGGTGCCTTAAATATCTGTTTATGGATTTGTTTTAATGAAGATAAGTTTTAATTATAAAAGGTATTTGACACTGATATATTATCCGGGCAAAAAGCGAATTTATCTTTGGAAAATACATCATATTACAACTGTTATTTTTTAAAAAAGAAATCTTTTATTTTTGATATCCAATATTTTTTTATCTGTAAAAGTATGTTATTGCTTCTCATTACACCTTTTCACATACTTCACAATGCCCTACAGAAACAAGGCTCTCATAGCACTTGTTGAGAACTATTTAAATGCTGATTAATTTTACAGTTGCTTGTGTCATGAAAGTGCCATTGATTTACGTTCACTCACATCCTTTTCCGAACAAATATATACGGAAAGAATTAATTTAAAGTTAACAGAAATTGGACGTAGCGTTGCGGATGTCTGAGCGCAGAATTGCGTTTTTACTTTCTCGTATACAAAGTATACAAAGAGAAAGTATTGTAATCGTCAAAAAATTCGAACTCGAGATTTTGACTAATCTCTACGTTTTAGACCTCCCTGAGTCCGAAAAACACAATTTTGGAATTATGTATGTCTGTCTGTCTGTGAACACGATAACTCGAAAACTATTAGAGCTACGGGGATGAAATTTGGTATGTGGCCTTTAAACATAATTTGTAGGTTTCTATCAAATTTCCGACAAAATCTGTCTAAGGCAAGACTGTCTGTCTGTCCGCGTTCATGTGAACACTATAATTCAAAAACTTGAAGAGCTAGATAAATAAAATTTGGTACACAGTTTTATCATCATGAATGTAGGTCCGTATAAAATTTTGGGCCAAATCCGTCAAAGGGTTGACTGTCTGTCGGTCTGTATAATCGCATACTTGTATCTCATAAGCCTTTGATTTAATATTTTCCTTTTAATGGGTAATTTTCTCTTTTGTGATATTCATTGAGACTTAATTTCTCTATGGTGTCGTTTCAGCGTCTCACAGTTTTATACTTTTCTCCTGACTTCCAGAATTTTGATAAAAAAATTATTTTATATTTTTCAGTGCACTGATAAAAGTGGTATTTTAAATTTTCACCAGTAGCTATTTTAAAGCTAGCAATCCGTCCCTCCTCTCTTTCTCTCTGCTGCCGGTCATTTGCCTCAAGGAATCGCTCTCCAGAAGAAGAAGAAGTGGAAGTTCATTAAGGAAGGCAAGAGATTACTTCTCTTTTTTCCCTCTTTTATGATGAATGGTCGATCACGGGACATTCCCCCGGATAAAAGGGGGGATGAACAAGAAATATGCTTCGTTCCGCATTATGGCTTCAGATTCTTTTCGACCACAGATAAAATTGCCCCGAAACTAGCTGAAAAGGAGAATCTTTCTCTTCTACAGATTAATGCCGCATGCTCTTTTCGATCTCATTTTTATAGATTTGCTGAGAGTTGTTCAGATAGTTAGAACCATTTCTTTTAAACGTAAGTACATGTCACAGATGGTTGTCAGATAAAATTCGTCGCGAAATTTTGTATCGAAATTGTTTTGCATTCATTGTTCTATTGTTGTCTCTTGTTACATTTGTTGAGCTGCTTTATTGGTATTAATAAAACAAGTAATTTCTACTAATATTAAAAAGTAAATGAGTGTGTTTGTGTTGGCATTCTAAAGGGCAGAGGATTTGACTTAGCGTTATCAAATTTTGCATAAATATTTTTGGAAAGTGGAAATATGCACCTCGGAAATGTTATTCAACTTTGGGATTACTAGTCTTCAAACATTACTTATTACTGGAAATTTGCATAATAATTCAGCTTTTTTCGTTTCATAACTAATACATACTAACTAGTTCTGCAAAAATCTACGTATTAACTTTTTCTTTTGAGTAGTTGCGCTTCGATTTATTAATTAGTTTGCTTTTCAATATTATTTGAACTATATACATACGATAACACTCACTGAGTGCCAAAATGCTATAAAATCGGAAAACTGAATAATAGTTATATTCACAGTATATAGGAGCTCATGAATTGCTTGCAGATTTATTCTTTCGCCAAACGCAGAAGCTACTCTGAAAATTGCCGATTACGCCTAATACTCGTCAAGTGTGGCTAGAGTTTTAAAGAAAAGTTTTAGCATATCCAACTATCGATGCTTACTTTTTCAATGTAATTATATTTTTTGGAATAAAAAATGGAACATTTAGTCTAAAATGAAAAACTTTTTATTTCCGAGCAAACAACCTTACAAATTGTCATATACACTAAATAACATGATGTAGAATAAAATCTATTGAACTGATAAAAAATTTGTTTATTGGAATCCAAGCATGTGTTGACGAAAACCCAGTGAAAAATGTGGTACCTCCAATCAACCTTCTATCTTCTTAGGCTGTGCTAGCTACTTAATCATTGAGATCATTTATCTGGTGTTTACAGCTGTCTGAGAGTATCAGTTTGTTACCCTTAACAATTGGTTGTCTTTTATTTCAGCCTGATTCTCCTTAAAATTTGCTATTAACTGCGTTATCAAGCAGATGAACAGGAAAAGGCATCAATATAAAAAAAGAAAAATTGATATAAAACATAGGGTGTAGGGGGAAGTCGGGTAAGACGACGAAGAGTCTAAGATGACGAATGGGATTTTTCTCGAAAATTACACTTGTCACACCAAAATATTTCACCCCATTATTACTGTGATTCGCAGTACGCGATAATGTGTTTTTTAGCTGTTTCTATCCAGTTTTTTTGGTTGTTGCTTGGTAAGGGATAGCGTTCACGGAGCAAATATATATTTTTTATTTTTACACGCGATATTCGCAAAGAGCTAATCAAAAAGCGTTCAATGATGTATTATTTTATTTTTTCTGATGAGCTGATATCCTTCAATGTTTTTCCTGAAATAAAAAGGCGAAATCGGGTCAGATGACTAACCCCTCCACACTAATTCATGAGTTCGTCGTGCTACCTTAATGCCGCCTGCCCTTCCCGCAACTCACTGGCACTCCAGGGAGCATCTCATTAAAATGAAATAGAGGGAAAAGAAGATAAACTAAAACTTTGACAGCTGAACAAGGCTGAAGTTAATAAGACTAAACGCAACAAATCTTATAAAAATTCTACAAAAAAAAAGAAGAAAGTAGCTAAGTAACACCTCGACTTCTGATGTTCTGAGTCTGAAGACTCAATTCATTCATTTGAATTTCCTTACGTTGACGCTAATGACAATATGGACCCAGAGGAACTGGATAATGAAGAAGGCATCATTTGCAGTGAGTAAGGAAATACGGAATTGGGATTCCAGTGTTTTATGTGCAAGCTCTGGCCCCATTTCACCTGTAGTGGCTAAGACAAAATCCAAGCCCATGACGATGAGATTTTTGTAATTGATTTCATTTCTTAAGGTTTGAATCTCAAATTAATATATTAATTGATATTAATATATTAATCAATTTAAAATATCAGGGTCCGAATTTTTCGATTAAGCGTTTGCAGCAGAATCGATTCTCTTTCAGGTTTTTGCAAATTAGGTATTCGTCATCTTACCCGACACCGTTCATCATCTTACCCGACGCCGTTCATCATCTTACCCGACACCGTTCATCATCTTACCGGCACAGTCGTGTAAGATGACGAAATTGACTTTTTTTTTAATATGAAATTTTGGTGTCTCAAATTTGAACATAAAAATTTTTAAAAAATATCACTTTAAAATAAAGAGTTGAAGAAGATTTTGGATAAAAAATAATCCTCCAGCAACGAATATTGAGGTCAGGAAAAATCCCCAAAGCTTAAGGTCGCCATCTTACCGACTTTCTCCTATTTATAAGAATATCAGGTTTATAATTTGTTTCACAATTCCACATGTGAACTTGATGACTCACAAAAAATTAAAGAGCCAGTCTTCCATCTTTTCCCTACTATTGCTCAATATTTGAATGTTTTGTCATCTGGCACCATCGAAAAGATAAGTTAATTCATCCCATCATTTAATTAGCATGTCTAGTTAATGGAAGCGACAGCCATTTGCATATAGCGATAGCCATTGCAGCATATGTCAAATAAGTCAGTCGGTTGAGGAGACCAATATATATGTTCCTTTATAAAACTCCTAAGGTAATTTCCATGGGATAAGAAAAAAGAATGTTTTTACATGAGTTCCCTAAAATATTCAATATTCTTTTTAGATAATCTTGGTTAATACATACTTTTTCATACACAGAGATCTAATGGTTTCAAACAGTCTATACCATTACCGAAAATTATTGTCACCAAGGACAGAACGGCAATTTGTATATTTAAATTTTCTACGTGAAGAACATTCAATATTTTGTAGATTCACACTGAGCAGACTGCATATAATTCCGAAGACTTCATTATCTGAGGTCGCCAAGTTTGATACTGGTGCTGTCAAGAAGAAGACACTGAAATAAGGTGCGTGAACAGAGCACAAACTCTCATTTATCATCTTTCATGTACTCTGGGAATAATATTAACATAGATATAATAACGTAGTGAATTATTGATATTCTCATATTTGCATACTGTATTAAAATCAAGGAGAAAAGGCATTCTTGGCAAGCGTCATATGCTCGGACAATTTGCGACAAGAATCGTTCTGATTTTGTTTGCCCGTTCATTTTCTTTATAGCTGTATTCTAACAGAAATATGTGGAATACCGTAATAATTAACGAACATTCCCTGTCCAAAGCAAAAAGATCATATTGGCTTTTGTACGCCCATAAAACACTGTTCCAGAATTGTGAAACCTTTGAAATATGTATTTTGCAATGGCCAAGCACACTACCATGTTTTGTTTAAGATGTATTGAGATTGTATGGTCTTTTTCTTCGGATACAGCTTATTAACCCTGAGTTTTTGACTATAAGGCAAATTATTGGAGATAACGCATTTAATTTTCATGTCTTTCAAAATCTCCGTTGACGATATATCGTTCTTTTCCTGTGCAAATCTTACATTCATAGAGTTTTATCTTGTACTTATTTTCGGTTTTCTGTCTCGCCCTCTCTTGGTTTCGATGAATCCTGTCGTCTCATACTTCTTACACAGACAGCAGATACCCAACATCGACAATTTATACTTTTTTACTAGGTTTTCATATGATACCCCATCCTTTTTATCTTTATTGATGCGGTGGCGAAGATCAAAAGAAATATTTTTGCTCTTGAGCATGACTGTCGACTTGACTGCTTCATAGACCAAAAAATAAATGAATTAATATATAAATTAATCTGTTAATACTGTTATATAAAACAAATCAATTCGTTCTCACTTAAGTGTAACCTTCATCATCAGTCGTTCGAATAATTTTGAACAGCTAGAATATACCTTTTAAAACAATAATTCTTCCTGAGACGTAGTGATATTTCAAGAAATAATTAAAACCTACATGCATTTATGGAGGATGAAACAAGGTTCTTGAAAATCAAAACGAAATAAATAAACGCAAATTATCAAAATTTTATGAGCAAAAGATGAAATTTTAAAATTCCAACAGCACTGTATATATCGTTGTATTTGTAGGGGTGTTTTTTGCTGTTCGTAAAGGTATTGAGCATAAATATGTAAATATAATGAATAATATTGACAGTATTATATCAAAAAGCCAAATGTTATGTCAAATTTGCCAAAACATTTTACTGATGCAAAACACTTGCATAGGTTAGCTAAATCTTCTCAATAATTGTTGTATGTGATATGTCATTGCTATATGTTGTCACAAAATTCCATTTATCGCCAGTTGTTCCAACTGCTACTTTGTAGGGCTTTTGACAACAGCGGCGATATGTACGTTTGAGATTTATCAAAGAATTGCTTTTGAAAAAAATGAAGTGAACAATGAATCCTTGCATTTTGACACTATAAGTTCGATTTTAACTTCTTTCAAAATTTTTTTAATGTCTGGGTTTTAATCTATCAAATGACATCCTACTCAATTCAATTAGTTGACAACTCAGAAAAGTATGGATGGACGACGACTGGTAAAAAGTCATTACTTGCAGATAATGACGTTATGAAGAAACAGAGCACTAAGGTGGATTCCGTGTATACGCATTATGCTTCTGTTATTTGTGTCAGACCAAACAAACATTAGTATACTCGATGCAGTATAAGGAGTTATTACCGTGAATAAAAATAATCAAAATAAGGAAGAATCGATGCACGTAAGGTGGACAATGAAGATAGAAAGCCGACAGCATCAGTGGTTTAATTTTATTTTTAAATGCATCCATAGAGAAATGCACATACATTTGCTTAATATCCATGGTGACAAAATACGACAGTGTGTCTGAAACAAGTTACCCCAGTTTTTTGCACTCCATTTATATAAACAAGACATTTACGCAGTTAATATAGTTATACAGATTAGACAGAAATTATTTTTCACCCGTTTCTACGATTTAGTATAATAAAAAAAGTCTTACATGAAAGAGTTCCTTTCGTTTGAAGTCGGAGGAGGGAGTTGTTAAATTTTTAATGGTGCAAAAACCCGACTTAGCAGACACAAATTAATTGAAGTCAGGAAAACTTAAGTGAAAAGATAATATTTAATTTCTTAATTGACGGCCAAAGAGTTTTGAATTATTTGTGCATGTAATCTGCGTTTTCGGCGGAATGGTAAATGGATCATTGGTAATGAGGATGAAAGCATACTTTCAATACTATTTAATCTCATTTACGTATATTTTAAAGTTTCAATTAATTCTCTCATAACAAACACAATTTTTCCAAAAACAAACAAACGAATAAAAAGATTACTTTTAATTATATCAGAATCGAACATTTTTCAATAAACATGATTTCAAAAGGATGTTGTTAAAAATGTCTCATAAAAGAATATCAGATTCGTGTTGACAAGACTCGGTGTTTTGCTTTTCCCCAGGAGAGATTCGGAAAGATGACACTCTCAGTGATGCTAATTAAACTGTCAGAACTGTCTTTTAAGCCTGCTTTCTTCCATAAATTAATTTTCTTTTGTTTGAAATGGAAAGCTTGCACAACAGTTTCAAATTCAGGCAATGGACGCTTTTTAATAATCACTGTTCTCTTATGGAAGTGTGAGTAAAATAATGTGATGAAAGCTTTTGCTAAAGGCTGTTTGTCGCTGAAGATTTTTGCTTTTAATGAAAAAAACATTATTTTTAAATAAATATTCATATATAGATGTTCTACTAAGTTTTGGATGAAGTTGAAAATCCAACGAATAAAAATAATTCAACTGTAAAACGTCATTTTTTATTTACTCATGTTCAAAACCTATTTTGAAAGAACTTAATAAAAGAAATTTTAAAGCGAGAATGTTCAAATTTCATCTGCATAGAAAAAAAGAATAGTATAAAAGGAACGTGATTTTGTCAGAATCTTTGTTATTCTTATTCTGCTATTTCAATTTCATTAATTTTTATACAAAGTTTACTTTTATTTAAAGCATGAAATAGGAAGAATTCCGTTAAGAATAATTACCAGTGTTCCATTAATATGAAAATAAATTAAAAATATCTTGTATTTGAATTTGCTTCGGTTTGATTTGCGGTTTGTTAGACAAAGCGTCACTTTTTGTCCCTTCGTCGCCAACACATAATGAAGTCTGTATTCGTCTAAAATAAAATAAAATTAATATGGTCAGAATAAAGTCGAAGGCGAAATTATTTTGAATATGATGAAATAATGACGGTTCTAAGAATTTGACTTTTAATTCAAGTTTTTTCCACTTCCAGTGGGAGAGCGTTCAGAGATAACGCTATGCTGATTTATGTGATGTGTGGAAATTCAATAATTTTTTTCGCTGGAATCATGTACTGCTACTTTCTTTTCATTAGACAGTTATTTTAAACAAAGGTATAAAGTGCAAGGGAATGTGTAAACTGAAGAATTATATACTATGGTTTTTAAAAATGGTTGACTTTACTTTAGTTATATTAAGGTCCCGTTTTGAAACAACACAAGGGTTATTTTTTGACGGGTCTCGTACATTTGAAACGCTGTCAGATGACGAAAACGACACCTGATCTGGCACTCCCTCTCCAGACTCCCGCACCATACAAGCGTGAAGACGTTTGGCTCCTATGTATGATTTAGCGTACATCGCGCCTACATGCACAACGGATCTTTGGTGGAATCTGGGTTCGAACCTGAAGCCCTCCGACCGCGGAATCTTACCACTAGGCCACCGCTGCCCCAAATGGTTGAAAGTGAAAGTGAGAGATAATACCAATCAATATAGAGAGTGTAGCTGAAATTGTTCGAAGGAATTCTTTGGGGATTAAAAAGTGAGAGCACTATCAAAATGTGGAAAACAGAATCGAATTAATTTGAAAAATTGAATATTATAGCATTCATGTAATTTTGCATCACAAAGAAAAGAATACGCTATAGCATTCACATCTGCTAGAGTGTAATAAGAGCTTTTGGGATAATGAAATATCAATTGCTTGATTGATATTTATCGTTACCGGACCAAATTTGCTTATCCAAGCATATGATATAAATTTAAATGTTCCAAATAGCAAAAAACATCTGGTATTTCAAAATTTCCATTATATTACTAGAAATTATTCTTTATGTTTCTTATTCCACTTGTTCTAGACCAAGTCCAAGAGTCTGCTCGCTCGCCCACAGAAAATATAGGGGAGCGATTCATGGTAAAGGAGAAGAGTGCAGCTTCTGTTGGCACTAGACCTTGGACGCCCGAGGGAAGAAGTCTGACATTCTCCATTGCTTTTATGCTTTAGCTGGGTGTAATGGAATGGCCTTCACGCCTTGGGTGACTCTGCCAGGAGAAAAAAACTCCAGACGTACATCGCCCATTCCACCCAGCGCCACCACCCCCGCCACGATGAGGCAGCATAATAGGACTTGGGGGGATTATTCTTTATCTAAAATATCACTTGATTTTAGTAATCATAAATTCGTTTTCTGCTTCATAAACCTAAGGAAACCAAATAAGTTTCAGCTTGCTTGAAAAACAATAATTAATTCTGCCGGTAATACTTTTTACATTTCTAAAAATATTTAAATTTATAATTTGTTAGCACCGTTCCTTTCAGCCTTTCTTTATTGGCTTCATTGACACACGTATAGCAAGCCAGTTGCATAGAACAGAAAGTCAGAATTGATATTTTTACTGACAACTTGTCATCCAGAGAAATCTTAAAAATTCTGAATTAAAATCTAAATTTGTCAACAATACGAGTATTATACAAATTATACTTTTAGTAAGGAGAATAGAAGACGTGTCCAGGGGGAAATTGTTGTAATCCAAGTAATATACTAGCCGATCGCTTCGCTGCAATCGCAAGATCAGTAGGAAAAATTATTGAAGCACCAGCCCCATATGTTTTTCTTAAATTTAAAATAAAAATTACATATTACAGAACGGGCAAAAACTTTGGAATGACACTGGCACAGGCGAACATACTGGATCTTAAACTTCTAATCAGTAATAAATTTCTGACTATTTTCCGCAAGGGAATGGAACTTTTCTGTTTTGCTTTCATCGTTTTAAAATTTTATTCTCATTCATAATCCAATATATTCGCCCTGTTTTTTATGTTAAAATGACTTAGTTCATTAATTATTCTTACAGAATTTCCTAAAAGCTTACTAAAAATTTCTGAGTCTTACCAATTCATATTTTTTTCTATTTCAGTAATAAGAGTACAAATATACAATCACGCTAAAGATCTTCCGAAAGGTTTGCTATATAAGGGCAGAAAATTAAATATTTTTCTCTTGATTTATGTATATTTGTAGGAAACTCCCAATCGAATTAGCAACAATGAGACGGTATGAATAATGTGGATATATATTTATATATTTAACAAAAATTTCTGTTTTTCATGTGAGAAAGTATGACTCTTTCTGAAGATAATTTGATAAAAAGACACATAATGAAGTTAAGAAACGGCTTGGATTTCGTCTATTCGACGAAATGTTTTTAGAGATGCATATGGCATTTATTTTCTAAAAAGTATTTGTTAAAATATTATTTGAAAACCATTAATCATTGAACAGGTTTTTTTATGAAGTGCATTTCCAATTTCTTTTTCACATGTTTCACTCTATAAAGTCAAAATAAATAAAAAACAAGTCACGTATTTTAAATTTTTAATTATCTATTAGATATCTATTCGAATAATGGAAGCATTTAACTTTATTTTTGATTGTTCTGCATTCACGGCGCTATATTTAATATTCAAAAAGAATACATCAATTCCATTTTTATACCGAAAATAGTACATAGATCGTTTCATAAGCAACACCTCGATTTTCCAGGTTTTACAAGAGGAAGAAAGAAACTGAATTTTTCTCAGCCAATGAAGAACATTTCTGATTTTTTCCACATCTGGCACGAACATGTGATCTTATGTTCGTACCAGATGTTAAAAAATCAGAAATATTCGTTGTTGGTTTCAAAAAACTCATTTTTTCTTCATGTTGTAAAACTTGGAAAATTTTGAATAGGTGGCGTTGTTTGTTAAGCGACGATATGTTATTTATGTTTTTTCTTACATCATGGCATCAACTTTTTAAAAACATAAATTATACGGTTTTTATTACTTAAGTGATATTCTCTGATGAATACACAGGCTTATTAAGAGCACGTAAAATGCAATAATTTTTAAAATACCCGAGTTTGTGAAATCCACAAAAATAACTCTGTAGAACTTAGTTTGGATTGTCGGAAACCTGCAAAAGTGTTACGATTCTGATGCTCGATGTTCTCATTTCAGGCCATCTATCTCGTCCTTCTGGTGACGTCCGTCTTTCATGTGCACACCGTCGCAGATTCTGCAGGTAGGTGTTACTCCTCAAACCACATGCCAGAGCAATGAGCGGTAACGAAAGCTTAATTTCTTTTGTAACGCTATTTGATCAAGCAAGTATAATTGAAACACAATATAACTTAGAAAAAAAATCGGAAGTGTATGAAGAAATTCAGTGCTTTCTTTTTTCAAACTGAGAATAGTTAAGTACAGAACAGAACGCCGTCCCTTACCCCCGTACCCGTGACCAGACCGGTCACTGAACGGTTTGATGGGCAAGACACGGGGATTTTATTTAAGAAAAAGAAAAACAAAATAAACAAAAAGAAGGAAATATATACACTATGTACAGCACAGGCATTTTCATTTTTACACTATTAGTTCGTAGTAGTCTTCATTTCTTTAGATGTTGAAATACCTTTCTTTTATTTGAAGGTGGAATGTCCGGTGATTGAGCTACTTAGTTCAGCTCGCTGGGATGTTGAAGGCTAGGGAGGCCGGAAAAGATCTCTGTTTTCGCTAATGAATTTGATTAGAACCTCGATTATCCGAAACACTTTTAACCGGAACCTCGTTTAATCGACGTCGGTTTCCTTAATTTTTTTATAAATAAGCAATATCACTTCAAAATCAACTTCGGCGGCAGCATTGCCGACATGCCTATATCTTATCGCTTTCTCTCTCCCCCATCCCCCTCCTGTGAGAAATTCCATTCTATTGTCCCCGTTTGACCCCATTCGTCTCCAAGACCATCTGCCTTCTGCCTTTCTATTAGCTACTTTCTGTCCGACTCAGAAGCGTTGGCTTTACCGAAATGTAGAACATTCATTTATGCCATGGCGCCCGATAAACGCCCAAGTACGAAAACCCAATAGCAATGACGATAACAGCGAAAGTGATGAAGATGAGGTGGCCGAAACTTCTAAAATAAGCAACTCCGATGCTTTTGAATGTTTTGTTATAGGACTGATGTGGTTGGAGCAACAGACTGACTCTGCTTCTACAGAACTTATGATACTGAAACAACTTCGGGACAGAGCGGCTGAACGACGTCACTCATGCTTACGGCAGAGCAAACTTCAGTTTAAGCTAATTTAAAGTATGTATCGTATGCAATATAACCATTTACATTGCATTTTCTGAGATGTGACATCTATTGAACAAATTCATTGTTTATAATTATAGTAATATAATTAAAAACATCACATTTAGTTATTTTGCACATGTTTAAAGTTTTTGCGGTCTCCCGACGGCCATTTTTAAGAGCTCTCTTTTATCCACTCCGACGGAGGTCCGGTCCCGACCACTTCGGTTAATCGAGGTTATGCTGTACATTTATAGAAACAAACAACATTAAATATATTACTTTCCGTCATCTTCCTATTGGAAGTAACTATCTCTAACGGGTCAGAACTTAGCTATTTGGAAACGATTAGGGTTTACACCCTGTTTACATATAATTGAAAAAGGGATAAAACGTCAAGGTAAAGGTTACTAATATTTTCACTGGGCTCAAAATAAGAAGGATAGATTTTATATTTAAGTAATTTCTAACAGCTAGCTAATCCCGCACAGATGCTCTGTGCGGGATTAGCTAGCATCATTTCATTTTCACCATGCATTTTCGGCCAGATTAGCGCATTCTGGCTTCTGATGCTTCAGCTCGCCAAAAATGCAGCTCCTGTCAATCATCGTCAAGAAAGAAATTGAGCCAAGCTGGCGATTCAGTGCTCCAAGAAAATTCGCCAAGACAAAAAATATGCCAAGTGGTGTGCGTATAACGGAATAGTACTCAATATACGATGTTCACAATAATAAGCTCCATGGTTGTCACAATTTGTGAAATTAACACGCTGACTTAAACTATTTTGATATTGGATTCGAACGGTCTTTGGCTCGCCTAAGCTCATCTGCTTCATTTCTAACTGATCTCTATTAAATCATTTCATCCAAAGTTCCATTATATTGTAAGAAATATTGTGAACTCGTCGTCGTAAACTTATTCTCTTTTACGGGAAAAATTATTTTACACCAGAGCGAATATAGTAGCAGTGTATGTCTATGAAGTTATGCCTAACATGGCTACCAGTTTTGTTTTGAAAACAAACCAAACGTTGCCATCGTCAAAAGAGAAATTAATCTCTTTTCTGTGCTACGTACGTTAAAGTTATATATAGAGAGAGAGATACTAGAAAATAACGTTCATTTATGCCTATTCTTATTTCAGTTATACCATAAAATTTTTGTTTTGGATAAATACGAAAATAATTTCTCCCAATTTTGCGGGTGTATTTATTTAAACCCTACAATAAAATATTTTAATTGTTTTTCTGCAATTGTGTAAACCTTCGTAAAGTAAAATAAGGAATTTTGGAGAAAATAATTGAAAAAAAAATTTTGAACGTAAAATTTAGTTAAAACTAAACAATTAAAATTTGCCACTTATTTTCCTAATATAATTTATTAAACTATTATACTTCAAAAATGAAATAAGTAATTTATTTTATTAACGACCTTATTTATCCAGCGGACTAATTAAACCAGAGGAAATGTTTTCCCCTCGACTCTCTCGCATACTTTAACAATATGGTACATTTTATGTTTATATTCGTATTGTAGTAAAGAGAATCGAGTACGTACTTTTGACCTCTCTCCTTTCACAGATTGGGTCTACAATTGGATATCGATCTATAATTTTATTGTCAAAACCATAAACTAAATTTCCTTTATATAGTTAATGGTATTTTTCAGCCATAGTGTTAACATACACGGGGACAGACAAACACACAGATCATCTACAGTTAGATTGAGTCCAAAATCAGATGCATATCTACAACTTTAAACTAAAAAAAAGTCATTTATCTGCATTGTTGCGTTTTATAGTCATCGCGTTCTGATTTGCAATGATATAGTTCGCTCTCGTTCCACACTAGACAGACAGACATTCCGTGAACGGATTTCGTCCGAAATTTGACAGAAATCTATCATGTGGCTCGTCAGCTCAGAAACAAGCAGAGCTGCAAAATTTTGGATGGTACTGAGTTTTTGAACAATGTTCAAATCTGGCATGATGCGGACTGCATTTTTTATATCCGATTTTTTTCTCAGCGAAAGCTGTGAAAATACGGTTTTTCGAAGGCCTGCAAAGTTCAGCTTTTCTTATAATCCTTTGATGATGATGATTGATCCCTCCTTATAAAAAAATTTAACTGAATAGCATTTCAGACAATTATCTTGAAACTTGCTTTTGAAGAATGATTTCTAACAGTAGAAAACGAATATTTAATAAACCAGACACATTTCTGTCGAGGCAACATGAAGCGAAACATAGACCCATAAAGAGCCTTGAGAGAAAGGAAAGCCGAATGAGGAAGCGAAGGCGAAAGTTGCTCGCCAAACGCGGACTGTAATGACTGCAGCTCAGGTGCCTCTAAATTCAAAGGGAGAAAGGGATGCTTTTCCCTCCCGAGTCATCGCTCAGCGTTGCTCAGTGCGCGTCTTTTGATCCTTCCGAGTAGAAAATATTTTTGAAGCTCCAGCCTGTGTCTCTCTTACTTGTTGATTGATTTTCCTTTCTTCCTTTTACGTTTTTTTATTATTTTTTGTCGTTTTCGATTATCATTCATCTTCAAGCGGAAAAGTAATCAAATAAGAATAAAAACGAAAATACAAGCTTTAAAAATAACTTCAAGGACGACAGCTACTCTGCATCCATAATGGAAGAGCCGCCACTGGTGACATCATCTCCAGGTAACAACACAGGAGGGTGCCACTGCTTTTAAATCGAGAAATAACAATATTTAATACATCTTAGTGATCTTGGAGGATTCGCTATTTTTGTCAAACACTATTTTTTATAGTCTGCATTTGGAAATGACAAGTCAAAACAGAAGCTATTATAAACTGTTTAATCAAAGTAATATTAGCGAATGCTAAATTTCAGATTTTCCCTGGCTCATCCAAATATTTCTTCGAATTATTTTGATACTCCAAAAGCAAACTATAAAGTAATTTTTTAAGCTCCAATGTATCCAAATTCAATTCACTTTCAAATAAAATCAAGAGTTAGTTCAAATATACTCGCATATAAAAAAAATCTGAATTTCGCTTAGGAAATGCTAAAAAATTGCGAAGGTTAATAGTTAAAAGAATGAGAAAATGTTTCAATTTTGAATTAATGTATAGCCAATATCTTAGAATAAAAATAAATATAGAAAAAACTAAAAATCCTAGAATGAAAAGACTGGATTTAATTTAAAGGAGTGTTTTTAAGGAAAGATGCATTTCATTTGGTAAAAGCAAAATAGAAAGAAGGAAAAGAAAAATATCACTTAAAAGTGGCTCAGAATAAAATTTTGTTGCTTGTCGCTTGGTTTTTATGTTATTTGCAAGTAATAGAATATTTCTGTTTGAATTATGCTCATAGAAAAAAATTATTTCGAGATATATGACTGAAGAAATGAATAACTAGCTTCTATCAGCATTCTATTTGCCGTACGATATTCCTTTTCACTTAAAAAATGCTTACTATATTTTTATTTTTGATTCCTTGTGAATTAAATTTTTTCATTCTGAATGCTATTTTAATTTTTTTTTGATTAGATTGATATATTTTTACCATACATTTCGTACAAGATTTACAAATGAATGTAGTAATTCAATCAGCGGAACCAACTACTATTTTGCGGATTTCAGCGTAACCTGCACATTAATGAGTGTAGTGTGCTATGCACAGTTGAAACCTCGTTGCAAACGTTGAAACCATCGTTCCATTGCACAACAGACTGCTTACAATAAAATAATTCAATTTAGAACCAGTTCATCGCACAGAGAGGGGAATAGAGTATTCACTTTGAAGTCCTTCCTGTTAACCGAGTATGTCCTAAATTTGTCATAAATCTGAATTTTGGTGTCAACACCAAATGACAAATTTAATTTATTTTGTTTGCTGTATTTTTGAGTTATTGAGCCCACATGCATACGAACTGATAAACAGATAGGCAGTCAACCCCCGAGACAGATATTGTCCAAATTTTGTTACTGGTCGATAATCTTAGTAATGAAATTATAAGCAAATTTCATTCATCTAGATTCTTGCGTTTTTGTCGTATTCGGTTCACATGCACACGGTTGGACGGACATTTTGCCCTGCGACACACCCCTGACTCCAGAGATAAAAATCTCGGGTTTTCAGTTTGATAAGTGTGCGTAGAAACTTTATTGAAAAAAAAGGAAGAAAAAGGAAAAAAGAAGAAGGAAAAAGAAAGAAAAGGGGGAAAAAAGAAAAAGGAGTAAAAAAGAAGAAAAAGGAAAAAAAAAAAGAAAAAGATGGACGGACAGACATTCAACTTCAGAGATTTCGTCAAAAGGTTGATAGAAATCAAGAATTCGTGTTGCTTCAACATGGGACGTTAATATAATTAAACTACACAAATCAATAATTTCGGTGTAAAGATTACACATATCAAATTTTACTTGCCAAACTTATTCCATTTCTGAGTTACCATGTTCACAGACAGACATAACTCAAAAAGATCTAAAAAGTGGATATTCATCAAAATCTGATGATGGAATTTTCTGACGATTACAATACTTTCTCTTTGTATATTTCGTGTAAGAGAATGTACTACAAATTCGGCATCGGAATTTTTCCTGAAGAGTTCTGCAAAAATAGTTTTATTTCAAAATGCGTTTTTTTTCGTTGCTATCCGATTGCATAACTCCGTCGAAATGTCTTCTCATTTCTGAAACTCCCGCGTCTGTTAGCAAATGGCCTCATTCAATTTGCTGTTCTTTCGATTTAACAAATCGCTTAGCGACGGAGCAGTTAAGGAGTATGAGAATTTGTTGTTTTTCAACGTGCAATTAAGCAAACGACTGTCTTCCATTTACACATTGATCCAAAAATCGAACTCCGCGTCTTTTCTAACTACGCTGAACATTGGAATGCGAATGTGCTTCTGAATAACAATTCGTTTGCAGCTTGTTTCATGTCCTCGTTGAGATTTGGAAAAGATAAATTCAGAATCTTTATACTTACGATTTTCAGGTTTTTTTTGCTAGGGTCTTAAATCAGAATCAGATAAAATAGAATTAAATAATATCTTCATCTTAATATAATAAGCCGAAACTGACAAAAGAAATTCAGTGGCTTCTTTTAAAGAAAAATCATACTCCCTTCCAACTTTAGTTATCCCATTTATCTGTTTAGTAGTCCGATTTTCAAAAAATTAAATAATCCATTGTATATTTATTTCGAAATGTATAGAGACGTACAAACTAAACTCATTAGTTTTATGTAGTATATTAAGCCTAATGATTAAATATACAGGGGCTACGGTATGACTTTGACATCAAGCCCAAATCGCAAAATATTGCTTAAGTGAGTTAATCGTTTCTTTCTAAACTGTCTTTTGCCATGTGGGAAAAAGGGTAATGATTCTTTTTTCATCAGTTTTCATTATTTTCTGTAATACTACATTTCTCATTTTTTACACAAGTAACATTAGAAAAATTATTGATACCTGTAAATGAACTTGTTCGAAACGAGAAGACGAAATCAAATATGCGACCTAATTTACCATATTTAATAACAAAACGCAGGGATAGGTGCAATTTTATTTTTTAACTCATACGTTGTTGCACATTTATACGTTAAAAGATGCATGGATAATTATCTAAACCGATTTTTACCAAATTTGACTTTGTCGTTTACTTAATTTGGAAGAAAAACTCAAAGCGGATAACAAAAGTTGGATAGAGGGATTAATATCTAGGATTGAACTTTATTTATACATACAAAATTAAAAGGATTTTTTGTGCCTAATGAGGGCTAAAAGAAACTTATTCTTTTGGCGTAGTTCTTATATATGTAGCTACCTAATTTAAAAAGCTGATTCATTGCAATAGTGTCATCATTTTGCAATGCTGTAGGCCAATTGGAAAGTTATGATACTTTTTAAGCAACGCTATATTTATCCTGTTTATTGTAGACAGCCCGCACACTTTTGGTAAATTAGAAAATGTAAGCGTTCCGTGTCAAACAAAAAAAGTGCGCATATTAGAAAGAGACTTAATAGAGTTCATCGAGTTCCCCAAGCAGAAATAGAGAAAATAGTTTTTGGATTGACAATAAACGATTAATAATAATGAAGGAACTTATCCAAAATTCGAAAAAAAAATATAATTGGTTCACTATTTTCAGTCTACTTACTACACAACTTCCTCTTTAACAAATGATTTATGTGAACAAAAACAATTATTGCATAAATGCTGTTTAACAATAATGATTCATTAATCAAAGGTGATTTACGGAGGAGTTTTTTACTTTTAAAAAATCTAAATCGGTAATAATTAATTCAAATGTTCACTACAAGAGTACTTTGTTTCTTTCTACATACTTGCTAATAAGAAGAAATGAGATACGGCTGAGATGAAAGCAGGCTGTTTGAGCAAACAGTTGCATATTTCTAACTGGTTTAAAGGCGCATGGGCTCATATGATAAGCCTAAAATGTATCAAGCTGATTAGAAAGAAGAACATTTCCCAATTAGCCTGGTATATAGCAAAATAACGGCATTGTTCGCAATAAGCCGGATTTCTCAATAAACCAACGACATGTATAACAATTTCAGTGTTTTATTTCATCCTCTTTTAATGTAAAAACCCATAAAGGAAATTTCCCGGGAGGAACTGCAATTCTGAGATACAAAGTATTGTGATTAGGTTAGATTAGCAAATAGCCTAGCTTCAATAATACCACCTTGAAAATACCGTCATATACAGTTAGTGCAAAAAAATGCCCTTCTCAACCATTCTAATAATTACTCACCTTCTTTCATCTAAAATAATTCAAGATGAGCGAAAATAGCAGCGTCGGGCCCTTTCGCGGAAAAAGGGATGAGGCCATTCTATCAGTCGACGCCTCTTCCCATCCCTCAGATATGCCACTTTATGGGCGCAAAGGACCAATAAACGAAAGCCCTTCATCCTGTTTTAGTGTTCAACACAGCGCTGAATGGCGTTTAGGAAGGAAAGGGGAATAAACCTTAAACGGGTTTTAGGAATATTCTGACCGATCAAACATTGTAAATTCAATTTAATAAAAAATGAAGCAATAAACGGTAAATTTTCTCTTCCGGTATTATTATTTTTAATATCAATCACGATCTTTCAAAATTAGAGGTTCAGCAACTTTCATTAAAGAAGTGTTGTTTAGTGCGGAAAGAAGGAATGGAGTCGATTCACGCTTATATTTTCAAACGTAAAATGACAGAACAAATACCAGTTTTGAGGGAACTGCAGATCTTACCTGTAAAATCCTTTATTCCTTCTGAATGAAATAGAAATTTATTTTTGTTTCATATTTTCTTTGTTAATATGTTCTAGTTATTACATCAGAATTTTAAATGAGTTTTTTTCTGTTTACATTTGTTCTTAATTTTTGTCTAATTTCTGTAATATAGTTTTCTGTTTGCATTAGATTCATTCATGTTCGTTTGATGAATTGACTTAGTTGAGCACACAGTAATCATTTCGAAGTTCTCAGATTAATTAAAGAAAAAAAAAAGAAAAGAAAAATGTGTTACTTTTTTAAAAATAAGAGCTGTAAGTTACTACTTACTTATATAAGACTTAACATCTTAATAAGACTTATTGTTAAGCCCAGTTTAATTGTAGTAAATATTTATTAAATTTTTTCGTGTTAATTAGCAAATATTAACGATTTTTTGGTTTACGCGTAATTTCCTTTTCTCTTTAGAATCGTTTTGAACGAAAACAATATGTGAAAACCGTTGGAATCTTTGAGCCAAATTTGATTTTTTTCGAGTTATTTTGCAAGCAATTTACACGTTGTTTGCTAGCATCATAAAAATCCTAAAAAACGCACTTAATACTAAATTTATATCGCACTTAAATATCAGTGTATATTTGATGAAATAATCGTGAGTGAATAGCTAAACCAGCGGGAGTAATCTCCCCGAAACTTTCTCGCATACGACCAACAATGCGGGGTGGGTAAACACCCAGTTGGTAGGTAAGTATTTTTGGGGTATTTACCCAAGGGCTGGTTAATTTGAGGAAAAAAAATTCTGAATGGTGATTTACAATGAAACATATAAAATTTATGAATTCTCAAAAAGTTAATATTTTGCAAAAAAAAATTTCGTATGCTCTCAATTTTTACGCGAAAAGGTACCACAACTTTATTAAACGTTTTTGAGTACGAAATCTTACTATAGCTATCACACAACATAAAACCATACCTCTGGTTAATCACAGGCGTCCATCTGGAGAATGTCAAAACGTAGCTTTGTTTTGGGATTTGCCATAATTTCCGAAGCGCGTGTTTGCGGCTCGCTATAATTTCGCAACTTCGTAGACCGCCAAGGTCAAAAGTCAACTATACTAACTTGAGTAAAATAAGTGAAACGCTCGCCAACACACAGTCGCAATGTGCATTTTGAACCAAATATGCAATTTGAACATCTTTTTTCCAATGGATTGAAACTAAATTTGAGCACAAATCTATAATTAATATTAGCAAACGTCATACCAATTTTTATTTATCTAAGCCAAAGGGTTTAGGAGATATAATTTTTACAAATATGCGATTATACAGACCGACAGAGAGTCAACCCTTTGACGGATTTGGCCCAAAATTTTATACGGACCTACATTCATGATAATAAAACTGTGTACAAAATTTTATCCATCTAGCTATTCAAGTTTTTGAGTTATAGTGTTCGCATGACCGCGGACAGACTTCCCTTGGACGGATTTTGTCCAAAATTTGATAGAAACCTACAAATTATGTGTCAAGTTCATATACCAAATTTCATCTCTTTATCTCTAATAGTTTTGGAGTTATCGTGTTCACAGACACACAGACAGACATATTTCTAAAATTGTGTTTTTCGGACTCAGGGGGTCTAAAACGTGGAGATTCGTCAAAATCTCGAGTTCGAATTTTTTGACGATTACAATACTTCCTCTTTGTATGCTTCGTATACGAGAAAGTAAAAAGGTTTAGAATCCTGGAATAGGGATATTTAACCGAAGCATAGAAATGTTTTATACCAAGGTAGGAAAGCTGTGGCGAAGCAATTCCATGGCATACATTAGAACAGCACGGCTAATATATAAGGAAGTAATAAGATTGAACTCAGGAAATATTTCAAGTTTCAGTTGTTGTTTGTAGGGTAAAAAACATAAATTCATAAGAATGCATTGAAAAAGGAATTGATTCATAATTTTAAAAATCACCTAACCTACGGTAAGCTAAAACTTGAAACTACGTAAATTAGCTAGTTTTAATTTTTCAGAAGAAAATAAAGAATAAAAAAAATCGCAAATCATAGATAATTCCCAAAGATGAAATACTCAGTAGGTCGTTTCCTATTTCAATACATGAAAAAAATGTCATGTTTATCTTTTGATACCGTTTACATGAACTGAAATATAGATTCTTATGAAGCTAATTTAAAATCATTGTGTATTTACAATTCGGATTAATTTAAAAATTTAGACAAAACATTTACATTGTCACAAATCTAAAAAAATACTTTCTTCATGAGTAGGTAGTTAATAACAATAGAATTAATGTGTCCAGAAAAAGTGAAACTTTGTCAATTCTTTTTCGTGAAGCCTTTTTGTTCAGTCAAACATTCCAATACTTGCCTGGGTCAATTTTCCTTAATTCGGTTTCTTCTCCCGAACTCCAAAACAAAACCATCTTGAATTAAGAATTTGCACAACGTTGTATACAAAATTATAACTTGAAATATGAACAAACTTAGAAATATTATAATGAAATTTACATTCAAGAGTAAAGTTCAAATCCACTGACGAATGAAAAATGGAAGAAAAACTTTGAAACCTTAAAAATACTTGTAATTACACGTTACAGTAATGACTCTTCATTCTGAAATGACAACTCCCTCCAATACCATGTGGCCGAATGCGAAACTAAACACTACTAACAGTCTACATATTGTCTGACAAGTTAGGGGGTCAAGGATACCAAGTTTCTCCTGTGTTAAAATGAGTTAATATTTTAACTTTCGTAACATTTATATGATAACATTCTTATACTGTAAAAAGATATTAGCAAAACTTATTGATAACTTCTTGATATTTTGGTAAAAAAGTATAAAATGCATTCAAATATTGTAACATATTAAAATATGACATAAAATTGCTTTTAGTTTTTCTAAATAGTTATTTTAGCTCTATGCAATATTTTGCATGTTTGACATCAGTGAAATATAATTTTTGCTTCAAAAATGTAATTACTTGATTTTCCTTTAAAAACAATCACAACAAATATCATTCTAAGCACAACGCACAAGTCTCGCAAGACAAAAAATAATATCGATAAATGATTTATTTATGCAAAATTCTATCAATATGTGCTTGTTCAACATAGGAGAAAAGTACCAGAATTGTAGCTAAAAATTGTGGCTCATGGAGTATTTTAAAATGTAAATAAAGTCATAAAATTATATTTTGAGACTATATTAAAAATATACTTAAGATGCCTGTATAAATTATCTACAATATCAGCAAAAAATTCTTTTATGTCGAACCAAGATACCGAAAAAATTCTTTATCCATGCGACTACTGAAATTTGTTTGTTATTAAATGATTAAAATAATAAAAATCACAATTTTCGACGATTTTCCACATTTTCAAATTCATTGTATCCTTAACAAAAGTGCGTTAAAAGGAATTAATAATTTGAAAACATAATGCCTTAATTCAGAGTTCTAAATTTGAAGGGCAAGTTTCTTAAACTTTTTTTGGTTCTAAATAATTGAACAGAAACTGCTAAATTTTTTGCATTGATCGTTAGATAACTCATTTCGTCAATAATACGTCAATAAAAAAGAAATCAAAAATATAAAATAAAATAAATTATGAAAAACAGAGAAATAGCGGCACATTGAATATAACGTAAGAACGTGAAAAGGTAATTTTGTCGACTTATCTTAAAACGAATTTCGAAGAATTTGAATATTTTCGCAAAGGCACAAAATATTTCACAACCAAAACTGCAAAACTCCAATGAGGGAGACCGTATTTCCCTCACATCCGCATTGGAAAAATATATTATCGAAGTCACTGTAGTAATACGCAGAAAATAGGGGAAAACCATGATAATCCCCACTATTCTACATAAAAAAGCACACTTGGGTCGAGATACGAAACTAAAAGAAAGAAATCATTACATTCTTTGAAGATGGCGAAATCCGAAACAATTTTCCTGCAGAGAAGTTTCTTTCTCGTTCTGTTGGAGTCTGCGAGCCAATTTCCATTTCGATTTCCCCAGGAAAAAAATAGTGTGGTTAAACCGCAGGCAAAATAAACGGAAAATACTTTTTTTGGGTTTCTGCAGAAATCTCGCGATGAAACAGACGCTAATCAAATTGCAGGATTCAGAGAGAGAGAGACGAAAGAAAATGATTTTTCTTCCTACGCGATAAGCTGCATTTTGTAATGAAAAGTTAAGCATGGAAAAAGGGGGAAGAGACAAAAAATTCTTAAAAGAAATGAATGCAGGTAATAAAACTAATAATATAACATTTAAGTAATTGAACAGTTTCATTTTTTTAACCTTAGATAAGAAAGAAAAGAAATTATTATTTAATAATTATTGAAAAACTGTTGAAAGGTATCATTCCTCCCAAGCTAAGATTTTCAATTAAGAAGAAAACATTTTTAATTACGATTCAATACCAATTCCTTAGTTAACAGTATTATATTAGTATTATTATTATTAACAGTATTAAAAAGTTTAAAAAGATTTTCGAAGACTCTGTTTATTGTAAATATTTTCTTTCCCATTTGTTGAGTTTTAACAAAAATGAAACTTCTTGAAAAATTAAGGATTATTCTGTATATAAAAAAAAGCAATAATCAAATAATAATAGTAATAACCGATGTAAAACTAAGTTGAAATTTGATAATGAGGTGAACTACCTGGAAAAAAAATGCTACCACAAATTTTCAAAATTTTGCGTAATTTTCTATTCCATCTTTTCATCAATAAATCTTTCAAACGTCCAATTTGTTATTTTGGATAGTTCTCCTAGAAATGATTTCAATAACGTGCGTTTCTCCTAATAGTCCTTTGTGACAGAGTTTCGGGTTCATGACCAGAGCAATGCGGGTTTGACACTCGACCCCTTGGAAGAACTGCCATTTATACAGGCCTTCTGTACATCCAATCCTTCGAGGAACGCCCTCCCCTTTGTATGATGCAGAAGCTTGACGAAAGATTGTCGGACTAGATATCGTCATTTGACAATGTTGCAAAACTACAAGTTCTTTCCAAAGTAGCTCTTTTTAGACAGGATGTTAATGGAACTAAACTAAACAAAATTCTCCTAATGTCGGAACGATGTCTATTGATCTATCTAACAAAGCGTTGATTTTAAAGCCACTTAGTATGTCAACATGGAAAATCGAAATGAAGTCAAGATTTTGCAAATATCATGTCTTAAAATTTTAATAAAACACTTTCTAGATATATTGACCTCATATTTTATTTGTAGATCTTTATAAACGAAATTATGCTCGACCAGAGAAGGCTAGTTATAGAAATAATGTATAACTATAGCAAAGTGGTTATACACGATCGCCTAAGTTTGTTCTCAGCGATCTAGTGGCCACTTTCGGAAGTTAGATCTTATCTCAAAAACTATGACAGATAACAAAAAAGAAAAAACAGTAACAAAATTGTAAAGCTTCACCAATCTATTTACTTTTAGTACTTGCTAAAAATTCTCCTCTACTTACACCAATAGTTTAATTAGAAGTCCTGATATTGCTGTCAACTTCCAGACTATATTGCTGTAATTACAGAGATTAAGTAATTAAAAAAATAACATTATTTTTGTCTTCTTCAAAATATCCTGGTATTGTATAAATTTTATTCTAAAATGTTAGTTTTATTAACCTATTTACATCCATCGTATATCTTCATATATTTCTTTTTCACTCGCTTAATCGATGCAGTTTTGACGGTAATCCGTTTTTAAGAGTTGGAAAGAGTTCTTTTGGAGAAGAAGAACAGAATACGCCATTGTCTCATTATTTTACTGATAGTCTTCAGGCTTCACAGGTGTTCAGTGTTGCTGTCTGTCAGTGAAAATCCTACTTCCTGTAAAAGGGATCGCCTTTCTAAGAACTTACACTTTTACTTCATTTTGCTGAGATGCTCTAAATGTACATTCTGAATTTTTTGCCTTAAAAAGAAGTATTTTTCTGTTTCATCCCTGTGTGATTATTTCTCTTAGTTTACCATATCAACTGTCAAAGCCTTTTCTCATTCATTTATCTGCCCAAATAATCATTATCCTTTCATTGCTCTACTAAATAGTTATATGTTTTATCCTTTGCACACGGGAAAGATAACAATTCTTGATAAAGGCAATTCATCCTTGAATGGGTACATCAATTCTGAAATTATTGTTGTACAGAGCACAAATGTGACATAACAGGCATATCTGGAGTCAGCGTAATTCTAAAGATACTTGTAAAATATTTACAGTAAAATCCCGTGTAACCGAAGCCCGGGTTATCCAAAATGCCTCCGAAACGCAAATCCAAAAAACAAGTATTGTACTGCACGGAAATAATCGCGAAGGTGAGGCATTTTTGAAACTATATCCCCACTTCTTTCTTTCAATCCTCCCCAAGAAGGTCAGTAATTAATTTTAGAATGCTAAAATTAAAATTAATGGACATTAACAATATTAATTACGATATTGTTTACCTGCATCTGTCAGGGGTATTGCGCCCGAAATCTCGAGTGCGAATATTGAGTACGAAGGAGGGTTAATTTTAATAAATAATATTAGTGTAGCCTACAAAGAAAGTTTTGAATTCGTCTTACACTGAAAACATTTCAGAATTACATGCTGTAATTACATAAAAAATAGTAGTAGATGTTCATGGCTTAACCGAAAAAATCGTTATCCGAAGCGGCTTCCCTCGCCTTCAGTTCGGTTAAACGGGTTGTACTGTATCCAGCTACAATTTTAAGCCTTGTTACCGAACAGACAAAAGAGATTCTCTCAAAGAGTTCATCAGAAAGAGGGAAATAGAAACAGTTATATCTCGAAATGAGTATTAGGGGCTCTCCATTGCATCACAGCCTCCAATCATGCATGTAAAGCATGTTTTGAAACGCTACTTTTGTAAAAATTTATAAATGTAATTTGATATTTTGTTGTAATTAAATACTTTGCAGAATCCTATGTCGCCGATAGTATCGACGCATCTTTCCAGTACTTCCTCATTATTCTTTTTGAAATTCGACATCATTAACCCAATATAAATTTTTCTCATATGAATGATGGGATGGAGGGAGATGGATGGAGACTACAATGTCGATAGATGTTTTTCCCTTCTGCGAAGACTAGATAATTTAGTTTGAAATCAAAAAAATTCCCGTCGGCAAGCCGGAAGGCAAAGGTAGATTCCTTCAATCGGGAGATATAAGGAAAAGAGCATTTCCCCCTTTATTTTCATAAGGAATATAGCTGCTAGAATGAAAGCAGGTGGAAGAGACTGCAAATGATGAGAGATTTCCACCAAGGGGTAGCATGCATGGGATGAAAGATACTTCAAGTTGGGAGGAAGGAGGGCAAGAGGGAAAATCACTTTTCAGCTCATAACTTTTAAGTAATTGCAGCTATCGAAAAAGTTTAAGTGCAAAAATTGTTCGCTATGATAAGGCTATAATTTACCTAATTTAAATGTTCTTCCTACTTTCAATTGTAAATGATTTATGGGGAAATGAAAATTTCAAACCCCACCATTTCCACCCCCTTTGAGCTGGATAGCCCATCTACGAACTCGACCGATATTTTCACTATCTTTACAACATATACCACGTTGGTTAAAATTAAATAAAAATGACTCCAGTTATCGTGTTCACAAGAAACACGGGAAAAAGAGTCACACACACACATTAGCGAAGGGTTCTAGGGGTCATGAAAGGTGAAGATCTGCAGAAATTTTCCGGAAGTCGTGTTGAGTCCGTGAGTCGAGAACCATTGCAATAGGTAGACTTCCTGTGAGGAAATCTACCTAATAACACTTTATGATTTACTTTTTTAACTACTATCTGCACAGTGTTTTTCAAGAAAAATAAGCAAAATGCTGCAACCGTTCATTTATTTAAATTCATTCTTCTCTTGAAAGATAAACGAACTAAAATGAGAAAAACATCTTTATCTATTTTTAATAATATAGTAAGAGACGATGAAAAGCTCATAAATTTCAAATTATCTCTTAGCGTTGAAGGAAATATGCTCGAAATTAATATCTTTATTGGTAAATTTCCCAGTACTTATAGAAGAAAAATATTTTTCTGGGCTATTATGTATTTTTAAAAGATACATTGAAGTTGATTAAATCGATTTGCACGTTTAAGCTTCTTTCTATCTCGAAATATTAAAAAAAATGATTTTTATATATCTCTGAAATTGGAAGTGGATAATATCTGTTTTAAATAACTTAGCGTCCTTTATTTTAATTTTCAGTCTTCGTTCTCTACTTAGGTTAGTATTTGCAGGAAACATTCTAATAAAAAATGCATTTGTCTATACTGTTTATTTTCATACATTTTTATACATTTCAATCTTCTTTTATAACCGCAACTGTTTCAGTTTACTTTTTATTTCATTCCAAAATTAGTTGAAATAATGTTGCAGAGTTCCTTATCAGCCAAATTTATTTCATTCCTGCTTTCCAAGTTAACATATTCAGTTAATCTATAATCAGTTTTGACAACGGCTGTTTAGCTTTAACTCATGTATTGATAATTTAACTCTCCAATTTGACTCCAGTTCCCTAGTGATTGCAACTCAATTTGGCGGTGAGTCCCTAATGGTTTGATTTCAGAGAAATCTGTTTGTGCTAGCTTTCAAAAGCCACGCCCGGTCCAAAATATTTTCCACTGAAGTATGTCAATTCTATCAAGAGTTGTTCGATTTTAGTCTCGAGTTCTTTAAGATCTGCTATTAGAACGGAGAAAATCGAAATAGATTTTGGATCAAAAAGTTTAATATTTCAGAACAATCTATGCCCTTGAAAAATTATAATTAATGCTACCTCATCAATAATTCGCGAAACAAACTTGGCATAAAGTAACTAAAATTGAATTCCTAATTCAAGATTTGACATTTGTATTATTAAGATAGCAGAATTGATAGTATAGACCTCTGTTCATTCATGTTCTCTAAATTCGTGAGTTCTTTAAATAACATATGGAGAAAGAGTTTTTTTTTCTACCGACAATCTGACATTACATAATGATATCTTATAAGGGTCATCCTTGCTAGTACTCATCCCCGAATGCTAGTTAAACTTTTACAAATGAATCCCTGTAAGCGTCACGGTATTTAAATTGTTTGATATTATACTTTAAGTTAGGGCTTCTAAAAACTTTTTCCATTCCATTTGCTTTTTTATCTTTCCATTTTCTCAACAGAAGATCTTTCGACCCATCATTAACCATACTTTGCACGTTACTACTAGCACGTACATACTTAAGCATGTTAAACACGGTCGGGGGGAAGCTTCTCTTAAACGAAGAAATGCTGACTACTGCTCAGTTTTCCGCTCCGAAAGGATCGCCATTCAAATGGCTTTAGACTTTGTTCTGGAACATCAATTATTCGGTGAGATATGGATTCTCTCGGACAGCCGAAGAGTTGTGCAATATCTTAATAATTGGAGAGATGTTAGTGACTGGAAGGGAATGGATATCTTTAACAAACTCAGGACCCTGAGCAATTCTTGTGTTCTTCATCTAAATGGATACCATCACATGTAAATTTAAAATATAACGATATTGCTGATAGTCTTGCTAAAGAAGGTACTATCATGCCTCAGGCCTATGTAGAACACTTGACCTACCTTGAAAGAAGAAAGGCCCTTATTGACATTTCTTGGAGGCATCCACCAGCTCATTCATGGTATCGTAGTGAAGGCCCGGGTGTTACTATACATTTTAAGGGGGATAAGAAAGACCAAACGGCTTTGGCTCGCTTATCATCCGGTCACTTAAAAACCCTCAGATTCTCTCGTGGTGATAAGAAGTTCAGTATCTGCACAAAGTGCAACATGATTGAGGCCACCCCGCAACATCTACTTGACTGTATTGCCTTGGTGTATGATGACCTGCTTAAGCGACCGGATTTCGCGTTGGAGGTGATGAAGGCGAACGATCTCATGGATCTGATCTGATTCAGATCAGAAGGATTAGAAAGAAGAAGAAGAAGATACTTTGCAAAATAAAATAAAACGTCCTTACGAGACTAAATTGATAATAAATAATATAATTTTATAATTTATCTAATAAATTTTTATAGGAAATTTAGAAATTGATGTGTCTTTTTAATTATTTTGGCTTGTAAACATGAAAGAACCGATGAATGTGCGATAAATCTTACGCGTCTCTCAAATTTTGCAATGACATCCACTTTTAGGTTATGTCTCATATTATTTAAGAAGCCTTCATTTAAATGAAATTTTGAAAACTTTTTATATGTTTAACGAATATTTTTTCTGTTTGCAGAGCTTCTGACCCTGAACATATTCTGCCTCATCTTCTCCTTCTTTTGTGTCGTCTCTTCCGTCATTCTGCTAGTTGGCCTTTGTGTGGTAAGTGCAGGTCCCGCTCACTCTTTGGGCAAGCAAAGGAATTATCCCATCCCAAATAAGCATGCATTTACTCTCACAGAGACAATCGCTGTTTACAATAGGAGGCCACGTGACCCTAACGAAATATTTTAGTTTCAAAGATCCATCCGTGCACAGAAAGGGAAAAAAAGACTGTGACACATCATTGTCCAATCCACATTCCTACTGTCCATTGATCGATAGGTCTGTATATGTGGGTGTTTTTGATCAGCTTGTCGACTGGTGACGAGATTTTTTTGGGTCACGTGACCTCCTATTGCGGACAGCGATGGTCTTTAAATAACTACTGTAAGGAAACCCAGAAATGTAACTTGGATAACAACTCGGGCACTGAGAAACATGAAAAATAGGCGTGCTTCATGCAGGAACACTGTATGGTGGCGCTTTCCATCATCGAAAGTGGAACCTTAACCCTCTGAGCGCCCAATTATTTTGAACTTTTAGCTATCAGGTTAGAAAACTTGGCTTTTAAAGGAAATGAATCGATCTTTTTTGTGTTTAATTATATTTCTGAAATCTTAAGAATACTTTATCCATGATTGTTTAAGAAAATATACTTATAAATACAAGCTATCTGCTTTTGAACTGAACATGAAAAACGTAAAAAGACGTTTGCGCCGCTCAGAGGGTTTTAAATCAGCCCAAACCACTCAATATGCCGTCTGTGAAACTGAGGATCCGTTTATTTATCACGGACTTCCTATTCTCGTACTTGAGGAGGTCTCCATGCGATTTCACTGTTAGGTTAAGAAAACAGAGAAATTACAGCAAATAAACAAGCAGTTCTTTTAGAAATAATTCTTTCCGAAAAGTTCAGAATTCGTCATTGGTTACCAAATCTACGCTGTGTTGAAGTAATGATGTAATGACTTTGACGTCGCTTATCTCGCGCAACATTTTCATTCGAATGCATGCTATTACTTGAGCCTAGTTTATTTACTTATGTTCTGTAAGTAACTATATTTTATTACTTATGGATGTATTTTCACATAATAATCATACAATAAAAATACATATTTGCATCGTTTTTAATGATTATGAGTTTTATATATCGAAGGTAAAGATAAAAGTCTCATCATCTAGGCTGGTCATGACATTGAGAATGCATACATTTTAATATTAAATATAGCAAAAAATAAACAATATCCGATATGATACTTTTTGTGAATATCTAATTAAAATGATATGTAATACTTGTATTATAGCAAAAGAATTATATAAACGACGCATAGATGATGCATTTATTGTTTTTTTTTTATTTTTCATGTGATTAACAATAATTACGAAAATTCAAACGTATTGGCCAAGTAATAGACAAAAAAAACTATGCGGCGAGAAAAAATAATATATATATATATATATATATATATATATATATATATATATATATA
>BGPR01007874.1:0-23993 GCA_013235015.1 Araneus ventricosus | reverse complement strand
ATATATATATATATATATATATATATATATATATATATATATATATATATATATGTATGTATGAAAATGACTTGCGCCCTCTGTACACACAGAAGATGCTACAAATGAGCATTTTCTTTTAATATAAAATAAGCTTAACTCAAAGCTTCGTTCATTAATATTTTCGTTCGTTATAATTTATTTAATTTTTCATTTTTTGGTTGATTAAATTTTGTTCAATCTATCAGGTATCTTTTGGTTATACTTTTAATCCATAAAAGAGATTTCTCGATGGTATCAAACATGATTTTCTGCGATGCATGACATTTATTATCAGCGTCTGTACATCACATGCGCAAATCTCAAATATTATTCCGATAATGGAATGATGAATGACATAAAAATTGTACCGTAAACTAATTAAATATCAATATTTATAATCGAAGAAGATTTTTTATTTTAGCCGTAATCAGTTCAGTAAAAGCGACGATAATGGCAATTTTTATTGATATTACACAGCGAAGAGATCCACGGAAATACAATGAATACCCACCGACCAAATTGTTCCTTGTTTTTATTTTGTTCAGAACCATTTACAAGTAGTTTTGGGAAAAATTTTCTAAGCAATAACGTAGGTTTTTATATGTCCTTGGAACAATCAAGCTGCTTTATCTCGGTACTAACTACCATTTAAAAGGATTTCAGTTTAGAAAAAGTTCCATTTAAAACTTAAAAGCAATTTTCCAAAAGCAGCAGCATTCGAGATTAAAACCTAAAGCATCAGCAGTTCAAAATATTCATAGCCATTAACAAGCAACTTATGGGACATTTTGTAAAAAAAACATAGGATTTTATATGTCTTTGACGACAACCAAGGCGTTTATCTCTTACATATCTCTCATTTAAAAAAAATCAGTTTGAAAAAACTCCTTTTAAGGCGACCAGGGACGTTCAGAATTATTTTATTAAAATTTCCACTAATCAATTTGAAATTTTGCAGGCATTAATAGGAGCACTATACAAGACAACACACAAAATTTAACTGCAATATATTTATTTATTTCTGAGTTATGGGTATAAATTTAATTTTTAATAACAATGAATAGCTTTAATGATAAATGTTCCAGGCGTTCGAAAATTAGTCGAAATCATTCTAATTTTTTAAATTAGTTGCTCTTGCCATTTTCAAACAAAAATTGGGATTAATTTTATGTTTCAGACGAGAATTTCAAAATGAAGACACATAATAACTCGATACTATTAATTTTGGAAAACAAATATGCCCGATATTTGATATGGAAGAAAATATTTACATTTTAATGACAAAATAACTTCTATATGCATGCCAAAAATTCTTCTCCATATATGTTTTTATGCTTATATGAAACGTCACGGAATTTCAACAAAGTCTGAAGCTCCTGGAACATTTACCAAAAAGGTCATTAATTGTTATGAAAAATTACTAGTATACCCGTAATTCAGAAATAAATCAATATATTGGAGTGAAATTTTTTGTGTTGTCTTATATAGGCTTCTATCAGGGCCTGAAAAATTTCAAATTGATTAGTTAAAAAATTTAAAAAATGATTTTGAAGGTCCTTGGTCGCCTTAAGATATAAAAGAAGTCTTCAAAAAGGAGCAGAAATTTCAAAAGTTTGCAAGCAGTTCTAAAGGAACAAATGTGAATGCACTTTTCAGTGCAACAATGCTAAGTATATTTTTCACTAGCCGCCTTCAGCGACCAGCTTGTTCGTCGGGAATATGATTTCAATTGAATATTGTATCATTTTATATTCATGCTGCTTCAACAACGTAATTTTAAACTTCAGATTCTGGTAGATATTTAACCCATGCTCTTTTAGTGGCCTTGTACTTGTTCTGTTCATTATCTACATAAATGTCCTTAATGGAGTCAAATAACTGACCATGCCATGTAACATCTAATTGCACGATGCCGGCGCCATCTTCACTTTCTTATTTCCCTTGCAAAATATGCATTCGATTTCAACATTAAAATGTCCAGCACATTTTATGGTCAGCGACATGTTAGTTGAATTAAAACTTGCTGAAAAAGAATGAAAACATAGCAACCATAATCATTCAGCTTATTGGATATATTTCTTAATGTACGTGAAATGTCAGAGAGCTTGGTTTACCAATTCCATAAAGATTTTGATGAAATAAATATGAAAGCAAAATGTATTAAGATATTACCTCAACTTTCAACAATGAAAGGGAAACACGCACTTAAATATTTGTTTAAACAATGAAGACGGTTTGAATTGCGTTGCATCAATGAAAAGTATTGATGTAAATTATGCAAAAAATATTTTTAATCGGGTATTAAAATTAGAGAAAAAATTGTACGGCAACTAAATTGATATCATTGAAAAAGTAATTTGTTGCACTTTCAGATGGTGTAAAAATGATTTTCGTGCTGTAATCTGTTCGGAAGTTATTAAGGACAAACGCCTAAATTTGCTTAATTTTTAATTAATTAAAATTTCAAACAAGGGCTCCGAGTCTCACATTCCCACTCTCCAAAGTATGTGTGTACCAAATTTCGTAACTCTAGGTCCAGCGGTCTGCCCTGAAGAACGCTAACACACAGACACACACACATTCTACTTTATTAGTAGTAGAGATTATTTTCAGAAATAATGGATCAGAACAACCAAAAAGTTAACTGCAATCAAAATCAAAGAATGTTTAAAAGCTACTTAAAGCAACGGGAGATTGTTAAAACAAACTTTAATATGTTTTTTTTCCTTTTGTAATTTATGTTAATATCAAGTATTCACACAAGCATCTTCTAATAATTTATTTAATGAATCATTTTGTGTATTTTGCCTTATTTAATGTTTTATGTCTTTGGATAATCTCTCCTAAAATCCTTTCTTTCCCCAGCCTGCAGACTAAAAATCCTATCTTGAAATTTTTATATATTATTGTTTTATTTTTCTTTTATAAAAATGTATTATATTTGATTTTGGACTACTATTCATATTATCTATCTACTCATTCACTAAATCTGTTATCAGCCAAACAACAACATTCTATTCAAAAAACAACCTTATATATTCTTTTTCTAAAATTAAACTTAAGGGTTACTTTGTGTTTCGTGTCCTTAAAAAAATTTTTTTTTCTTTACTTCTTTTGTATTTCGATTGCAGCAATATTTTACGCGCTCTGGATGCATTGTTTTCCTTTAGCTTTTAATTGCTCCCCGTTTTTTTATTTTACTTTTTGTTGCTTTTTTGCTAGTTTTCTTTTCTTGATGTATTTTTAGGGATGGGAAAAACTTACCGGTTTAAACCGAAAACCGGCCTTTTGTTTCGGTTAACTGATTTTTTTTGGTTATTTTTTGCCCCTGTTTAAACCTGTTATTTTTTTTAAATCCAAAAACCGGGTCGGAAGATAGGCTCGATTTTAGGTTCAACTAGACTAAAATTTACCAAGTTATAAAGCTTTGAATTTCATCATCTTAGGCCAATCACCGACAACCGCTTCCTCGAGGCTTCTGTTGGTTGGCGGATTACTGAAAGTCTTTGTGAACCGATAAATATTGGCCAATGGATTGATTTCTTGCATGAACAAAACTAATAAAAAATTTTGTCTGCAAACGGCGTCTGATTTTTGTACACAAAAAATATTTATCCCTAGTCGGAAGTTCTGTGGCGTCCGAAAGATTAGTATCTACGTTGAATTATGTTGTTTCCGATTAGAGGCGTCGATTAACGGATCAATACATTGCTGAAAGAGTCTTTATGAGCAGATTAGATAATAAATATTGGCCAATGAATTGCGAAAACAATGTTAATAAAATTTTTTGTCTATAGTAATTACTCATTTATTATTTTTGTATATTGTATTAATTACTTATTTATAATCATTACTTATTTCATTAATTAATTATTGTATTAATACTTACTTCTTTTATATTATTATTAATAATAAATTCTGTCCACAAACGTTGCTTTAAAAAAAACCGAAAACCGGTTTTTTCACAAACCGGTTATTTTGAGGGGTTTTAACCGTCAGGTTAAACCGGAGGTGAAAAAAAACGTTTTTTTTTTTTTTTTTCGTTTTTTTTTTGCAATAACCGTCATCCCTAATGTATTTCATAAAATGAAGATGTTATTCTCATCTAAATATCATGATTTTGGCCATCCTGAAGGTTTTGATGTAATCAGTTCAAGTTTTGTTTTTTAAGAATAAATACCGGGTGCGTCATAAATTCATGCGAACTTCAAAAATTTATAATGAAAGAAGTAATGCTAGGAAGAAATTTCGGTTTGCTCGAATAAGATCAGAGGGACATTGGATTTTTTTTTCCATTAAAAAAATGATTTCAACAGTAAACGAAAGAGGGCACTGACACGTCATACTGAGACGTTTTATGCAAATCAGGCTAGCAATAAAACACCTGGCTGGAAATGGATTCGTCTTTCGATCCCGACTATCATTACCAGATCGAGCGTTGGTAGTTAAACTTTTCTACAAGAATGGTGAATCCACAACTATTACATTGCGAAAGTTTCGCACGGAGAAAGGACTGAAGGCGCAAATAAGCCTTATTTCATTGAATGGGATACTGATTTTATTTTATATATACATGAAGAAAACCGATGTCCCTCCCATCATATTCGCACAAACCGAAATTTTTTCCGAGCATTATTTCTTTCATTATGAATTTTTGAAGTTTGCACGAATTTATGACGCTCCCGGTATTATACCCTTCTAAAGATAGCGTCAGTTTGCTTTTCTAGTATACGAAGTCATCAAAAAATTGGACCTCGAGATATTTACGTATTTCGCCATTTTCGATATCCCTGAGTCTGGAAAAATCCTTTATTTGTCTGTCTATTAAAGCGATAGCTCAAAACCTCAATAAATTAGAAGGATGAAATTTGCTATGTGTTATTTTCAAAAAATTCGTAGATTTGTATTAGATTTTGGAAGAATTCATCAACAGAAAGTATATCTGTTCGTCTGTTTTCATGCGAAGTCAGTAACTCTAAAACGCGATGAGCTAGATGGAAAAAATTCTAACCATACAGTGTTATTACCGCAATTACAGATGTATATCAGTTTGGGACAAAATACCTTCAACTGGTTTATTGCTTTTCCGTTCAACTATTCGTATTTATTTATTTAAAGAAAAGCACGCTACAGAGAAAACTCCATTTACAGAGTGCTATCAACACACAACAAACACACAAAGAACAAAAGCCACATCGAGTAAATAAAAAAATGCACTAGAAAACAAAAAGTTGAACACAGAGAATACACAAAATTATAAAACTTTTGCAAACATATATATAATTAAAAACGAAAGCACATAATCACAAAAGCACCAAAACACACCAAAAGTCGTTTTTAAAAAATTAAAAGACCATTTCCAAAAGGCAAGGGTTAAAAAGTCAAAACACGCAAGTACCGAGTCTTCTAAAAACACACCAGGAGTTTAAAAGTTTAAAAAAGTAAATACACACTTGAGACAAAAATAAATTCAAACACTGCGCCAAAAACAGAGTACAAAACTTAAAACCTATGAAAAACATTTAAAAAAATGGTCGATTACATAAGAACACGGAAAATCAAACGCATAAAAATCTAAAATGTTGTAAAAAGGCAAAATAAAACTCATCATGTATTTAAAAGATGCAAACATTTTGATTTAAAAGCACCAAGAGGCATATTAAAAATGATGTGAGCATGAAACTCAAAAACGCAACTTTCTAGATAAAGAAAATTTCATGTCAACAAAATATCAAATCTGTGTCAAATTTCAGATTTATTTGGCCTTAGGAAAAGAATCCAAAATGAGTACTTAATTCGCTTCATTTTAGACGAAGCTAAACCCAAAACATGCCATATTGTGGAAATATACAAGGGAGTCTAGAGTAGAACACACCCGCTGGTTGAGAATAAATATCACCCACTTTCATTTTCTTTAATCTTCTACTCAAAGAAAAAAATCCTGTATTTTTAAACAATTTAAAATGAAATGTGGATATGATATTTAACTTCTTTTTTACTCACTACTGAAATATTAATTAGATGATTTATATAAGCGTAATTAAGGCTGGCATTTCTTATTGCGTGCGCTTACTTTCCTAAAATTACTTTTAAAATTTATTCTAAAGCCATTACTTTGATTAGCATTTTAATATATTTTCTACTTAATGCGTCAGTGACTGCTGCTTTTTTTCAGCTTTGTCGTGATACTCCCAGAGTGCACTTAAATCCTCCCGTTCCCTTGGTCGCAGTCAAATTAATTTGTTTTTAAGCGAGATGATTTGATTTAACAAATGAGAAAAAGCACTTCAGGGCCTTTTTTCAAAGCAAGAAAGCTAAATTTTCTTCTCTTCTTAATCTCGAATGAAAAATGGTGCTGAAAATTAAAAAACTAAGAGAATAAAATTAATGAGAGGGCTCCGTTTTTTATTACGACTTTTCAAGAAATAAAAGTAGCAACATTTGAAATTATAATTATTATTAAAATGCCATTATTTATTTTTCAAATTGTTCATTTACAAATATATCTTGAAACAGAAAGAATTTCATTTATTTATCTTCTCCGATTTTGGAGCCTTTTCCTCGTAGCAATCAGTTAAACCCACCCATACTCCAGGTATTATAAATTTATTTCGTTTCTCATAAGTCGATTCGTACAGTGTTCCTCAAAGAGTTCTCTTACTGAACTTCATCTTACTCTTGAGTTTTAAATCGATCTTCATTATTTCATTTAAAATTTAAACTGACATATTCAATGATTTTAGGGCACTTTTTAGAAGTGATGGATGAGATATAAAATCTGCTATCTTACTCTTGACATAGAGATTTAAGCCGAACCTCAGTTTTTCGTTTTTAATCGTTTTCTTTTTTAATAATTTCGTTTTGCGTTTAGTGGAAAGCCCGGTTTATTGTATTTTTTCTTGCGATGAATAACATTAATTACATTTCAGTTATGTAATTTATGTTGTCAGTTTTAATTTTAGTTTAATGCAATTTCAGTTATGTCTTATAAAATTAATGATTCTAACCTATGCAACTTTTCACACACATCCACAATTTATTTTTCCTTGTCATTTTTTATTAGATTAAGGATAAAACACCGAAAGCTGATTAAAGTGATAATGTGTTCGGAAGGTCTTACAAACGTCAAAAAAGTCTCCTGCCATTTGAATCATTATCAGGAGGTATCAGTGGTGTCTCTAGTTTCATTATTTTCTGAGAATTTACATCAGTTCAATTTAAGCTAATGACAGCTTATAAAGACCTGTATTCGTACAACAGAGCTGTACGATTTTTATCTGGTAATTGCAACACATTCGAGGTTTCTTCCCTTTTTTCTGAAATATTTATATTGTTTTTATTTTATTTTATCCACTAATTGTAAACGCTAAAAAGTTTGAATATATAAAAGAAACTTATTTTGTAAAATTTGATTTTTTTCTTTTTGCCTAATGTTACTGGCATTAAAAATCATGGTATTGAAAAGAATGCTTGAAAATAAATAAAGGATAGTTACAAAATAGTCACTGAAGTTTGAAATGACATAGCTTTAAAAATATTAACTACATTCTCCAATACTTGCTAGGGGAAGAAGATGCTGATGTTGTGTTTTTATTTCCATGTCTTAACTTTTCCACTTGAGCCATCAGATGCAGTACAAACGCATTTTCGCAGTAAACTGAAAGAATAGAGACTTGACACTGGATTAGCCAATATGATCCTTAGAACTTAGCTCTTTTTAGGTGCCTGAGCAAGTCTCCAGATATTCAGATTTCTTCCTTTAGGGTTATATTAAAGACATTGTGTACGAGCCTCCATTGCTTGCTACTCTGAATAAGATTCAAAACCGCATTACCAACATGTTTATTCCCCTTACAGCGCCACTCTCCATGTGGTGTCGAAAAGAAAAGACCTCAATTCTAAGAGCTGATAACAGCTGGGCCTGAAAGGGGATGCTTCTCTACTGAGCAGATGATATTTACCTCTTATAAGGGAGGTCTTATGAAGCAACTATATTTATGCCTCCTATCAAGCGAGGTCGTATAGTTTTATAAACATTGTGATTTTAGTTGTGAGATTGTGGACTTATTTTCGTCACTTTAATTAATATCAATTAAGCATTGATAATTAAGTCACAGTCCTTTTGTTAATTTACCTATGATGATGTTACAATAAAATGTTTAAAAGGAATATGATCTATGTCCATTTATTCCTGAACTCTAAACACAACGCTTTTATGAACATAGACAATAACATGTTCTAATGTCTGGAGAGAACTAGACCACATAGGGATATGAGCTGAGTAGCAAAATGAAAACTAAGAAATTTCGTAACTATTCGAAGGAAAAAAGTGGGGAAAAGTGTTTCAATTTTTTTTAATGAGGTATTGTTTATTTTCATAGTTATTATATTTTCTGAAATATAATGAGTAACAATCCGATTATTGTTTTATAATTACCCTGTATTTAGCAAAAATTTGACAATAATTCAAAAATTAGTTCCGAATATGCTATAGTACAAATTTAATTAATTTCGAGAAAGGAAATAAGATAAAAACTAGAAATAATCAAATATAAAAGATTGTAAGGATTCTCTTATTGTGTTTCTTTGTAAATAAACGATAAATTCTAGTTTGCAGCTTCTTTAATAGAGTTACTATTAAAAGTAGCTGAATACAAATGCATTCCATGTTATATTAATATGCAAATTCGTTTATGCAAATGCTGCGTTCACCTGCAAATTTGCGAAATTCAAAGGATGACGACATAAGTATTACTAATTTATCGGACCTTTTCAGGCACAAGTATTATTAAAATCCATTTATCGAATCTTTTCAAGCATAAGTATT
The DNA here is from genome assembly GCA_013235015.1 of Araneus ventricosus. NCBI lineage: Eukaryota > Metazoa > Arthropoda > Arachnida > Araneae > Araneidae > Araneus > Araneus ventricosus. Next base: position 15,145 of record BGPR01007874.1, on the reverse strand, counting down.
ATACAAACTCATTTATCGAATCTTTTCAGGCATAAGTCTTTTGATAACAGCTTCATTTGATGAAAATTAATCCGATGAAATATTTATACAACTTCAGAACCTGAAATATTGCTTGTTTCGAAGAGCTATTATTAAGAGCGATGTTTGCCAGATTTATAATGTATCGTAAAATACCAGTTCGAATCCATTTATTTGATTTGAAGCAGATCACTTAGTTGTAATGATTTCGACGTCAGGTTTAATGCTTCATTCATGAATCATTCTTAGCGAAATCGAATTCCTGACACTATTATTTTTATAAATTTGGAACAGTAACAATAAAACAGTAATTCTAAGTGCACTTTGGAACACTTATTTTTGTTATGGTAGAAAAAAAAGTTAAAGGAAAAGAAATTTTCTTTTAATGCCTAGCTGAAGTGATTTCTCAATATTTCGATAATTTTTGTTAATTTTATATTTTATTTTCAGTATGAAGGTGAATCAGTTGTAAAAATGAAAAAAGCATTATAATATTGTTTTCAAATATATCTTTCCTTTTCAGCTGGTCTTTTTTTCCCGTCCAATATCGGAGAATAAATTCTTATCAGTCTTTGTTTTTGACAGAAAACACGTCAAACAAGACACGAAAAAAATACACAAGATACTAAAAAAAAGGAATTGGGAAAACTATGGAAACATACCCGAATTTTAATTTTTTCAAATAATTATCGAATATTGTGGTTATTAGCATAATAAAAGATTTAGCTTTTAAAAGTGAGATATGTAGTAATACTAAACTGATGTCTCACTTAAGCATAAAGTAAATATATTCCATGAAATCACCTAGGATCAAATCTGTCTAAAGGGATTCCCTTCACCCTAGGGATATAGTCTTTAAATAAATATTCAAAAAATGACGGAAGACTGTCTTTTTCAAACAGCCGCTGATGCTAAAGGCTTGGGACTACTTTACTCGGGTGTCTCTCTTCCGATTTTCAATTTTTTTTGTAACTTCTTTTGTTACCCTTTTATCTCTAAAATAAGACATTAGTTATGTTTTCAACATATGTAGTTACCGAGATATAGAAGACCGCGTCATTTTTGCCCAACTTTGCGATTCAGTCGTCGCTGAACTACAATACCGATTTTCAATTTTTTTGTAACTTCTGTTGTTACCCTTTATCTCTAAAATAAGACATTAGTTATGTTTCTAGCATATGCAGTTACCGAGGTATAGAGGATCTTCCATACAACGTTTTTTGTTGCGTTTTGGCGTGTGAATCAAATTCCCTCCTGAGACCCCAATGGGAGGAACGTAGTCCTACGTTAAAAACGTTTTAAATAATTTTTCCCATATAAAACTCAACTACCAAAAAACGTTAGCAATTATGTCAACAATCAAGGCAGAGGATTGCTATCAAAATCATCCTTCATGATTATTTGCGTTGCCATATTGTCGATGAACTCCACCGAGCCTGGGCACGATCCCAATCACACGCTGTACTTAAGTCGACAACGAACACCGAAGTTGCAACAAATAACAGAAGGTACCTTTATCAACTCTTGTTATGGAAAGCTGTTTTGGTAGGGTCAAGTCTTCCTAAATGGTTAGGCCCAAGTTTATCTAACTTGATTTTTTCTATTCAACCTAAAAACTAAGTAACTTAAAATTAAGATATTGCACACCATCTTACATCAAATTATACTCGTACCTTATTTTATGCTAAAAACTAAGAAATATTTTTTCATCAAATCTTTAAGAGTAAAGTTGAAATCCACAAACGAATGAAAAATGGAAAATTTACTTCCGAAGCCTCAAAACGCATTCACCTACTCATTATTACATTAACTGTTTTGATTGAAATGGAGATCTCTTCCACTGTATGACCAAGGGCCAAATAAGAATGGCAATAGCATATTATGATCTGTTTTATAATTTCGGAAAATCATCTAAGATCAAGTCTCCTTAGTTTCTCTAATACTTTTGCACCGTTATGAAGCATTTGAAAATGCGTTTAAGTGATGTTTTTCGCTTTGTTTAAATGCAATATTAGTCTTGTTCTATCATTTACCGTTCATCTATTTCATCTGCATGCGAACTATCGTTCTGATTTTTAATGTTTTAACTACAACTATAAAGTCCTTGTTAGATCGCAAATTGTAAATTGTTTTCCGCCATTATATGTTTACAGTACGTACTCGCATATAGCAACATGATTTTCGTTGCCGAGGAAAACTTGTAAATATCTCGCAGGAATATGAATACAAAAATTTGTGAGAAAAATCTAAATCTTAATTACGCTAGAACCATTAAGATATATATTAACTGAGGTATCCTCGAAAATTGCAACTGTAAATAGCTTGACACTTCCCATTTGACTCAACAGTCTGTTTGTTGAAAAGAAATGATGAATGCTTCGAACTACCTGAGGGAATTTTTAGTAACAGAGGATTTTGTGATCTAAAATTGTATTCTTTTTTTGATCCTGCGATTGTTTCTGTTTATTTTTGGGTATTATTATTGGTTTCTTCTACTCAGTGTAGTCGTATATGAAAAGAGCATATGAAAATTTATAATTATGATATTTTAGTGCATATGAATTGCTTTGGCATAAAACTATGCTTCTGATGGGATTCTGATAAATTGGATTAATAGAATAACACATATTTTCGATAAAAGGTTGGTAGTTTAAAAAACAGCTTTTGAATTGTTTTTCTTGGTTGATTAAAACCAAATAAATGCTAAACTGTGTTGATGAAGGGCTATTTTCAACAAAGAAAGTCATGAAATATTTAGTAATACTCAATGACGGTTCGTCCATTAAGGCTGCGGAGATGCAGTCCTCCTGAAATTATTTTAAAAGCTTGTATTTTAGTTTTCATTCTTCAGTGATTACTTTTCTGATTTGAGAGTTCAGTGATCAACGAAAATGGAAAAAAGTAATAAAAAACGAAAAAGTTAGAAGGAAAATCAATCAACAAATATGAGAGACACAGGCGAAAGCTTCGGAGAGATTTGCCCCTCCGAAGGATCAACATTCGTGCACTGAATAATGCTGAGTAATGAATTGGAATTTAAAAGTAGCCCTTTTTCTCTTTGAATTTAGAAGGCACCTGAACTCCAGTTATTACAGACCTTGTTTGGCAAGCGACTTTCGCCTTCGTTTTCTCATTTGGCTTTTCTTCGCCTTCTCTCATGGGCTGTTTATGGGCTTCTATTTCACTTCATGTTGCCTCGACAGAAGCGTTTCTTGTTTATTGAATACTCGCTTTCTATTATTAGAAATCACTCTTTGGAAACAAGTTTCAAAATAATTTTCTAAAATATTATCCAGTTAAATTTTTTATAAGAAGAGATCTATCATTATTATTAGAGGCTTCTAAGAAAAGCTGTATGTAACAGACTTTCAAAAAATCGTATTTTCACAGCTTTCGTTGAGAGAAAAATTTAACATAAAAATGCTGATAGCATTATGCCGGATTTGAACATTGTTCAAAAATCCAGTTCCAAAGAAAATTTTTGCAGCACTGCTTGTTTCTGAGCTGACGAGCCACCACTGCCATGGAAACAAATTGATGTTGTAGCGGTTACAATCAACTGCCTTCTCCTTTCTATGGTAGGTGGCGCTACTGCAGCCATCTTTTTCCCATGATGTCTCTCTGTCATTCTTGTCTCGTGATGTTGTTCTCTGTCTTGTCTTGTGTCTTGTAACTTTAATGTTCTGTGCTGTGGAACGTAGCCTAATAAAAAATGATTCCTAAAACCACTGATTATAATGTTATATGCAAAAGAATTCACAGCTAAGAAAGAAAACACATTTCGTTCTACAGAATAGAATTTCAATAGTCCATAATATTTACATATTTATAATGCTCATCTCTAATATAATACGTAAGACAAACTCTTTGCTCACTGTTTTATTTTAGTTCTTCGGTTTCAATTACATTTTTTAAACTTTCTTTACCGGCGTTCCTGATTTTCTTCAAATCTATATAATCTGTGAACTTTGAAACACACCAAGGTTTAACAGAATAATGTAAATAATAAAGAAGGTGACTTGAAGATTTCTATTCTTTCAGAGCTGACTCTATTGATTCAATCGATTTCATTCGACACAAAGATACGACCACTTTTGATTTTTAGTTGTTGCATAAAAGCAAATACATTGTAAGACGATGATAGAAGAAAGTGCATAAAGAAAGAACCAACTTCTATTTCATTTTTTTTCTCAGTAAATGGGTTCAAATATTGACAAATGATAAAACTTCTATTACAGATGTTCTGTGCCTAAAATTGTAGTTTGGAAAGAATAATTTAAACTTGTTTATGTCATATGTTTTTGAATGATGAGATACCTCTAAAATTTACATTTTTATGCTTTATAGAAACTTTTTATATTGAAGTACGAGTATGATTACAATGTATATTGATGTATGCTTTGTAAATCGATGGTCGAAGGAAATATATAAAAAAAGAACCATCTTCTTCTTCACCCTTTTTTCTCCGCTAATGGGTTCAAATATTGACAAATTATAAAGCGTCGCTTACAGATACTCTGGGCCGAAAATTATAGTTGGAGGAGAATAATATAAGTTTATTTATGTCATATCTTTTTGAATGATGCCATAAAAAATTTACATTTTTTTTCCTTCATAAACTTTTTTATACTGAATTGTATTTATATCTTTTAAAAATACAGATGTTTTATAAATTTTGATTAATCAGAAATTTAAAGATTTTATGTTTTAATTTATCAAAATTCAAAACATCTGTACTTCGTTTCATAAAACCTTGATTTGAAATGCATAGGTGAGTGTTAATGGCGTAAATTGGGACAAAAATTAAATTTTCTTCTTGAAGATGACAAATTATTGATGAGACTATTTAATAAACCATGTGGAGAAGCGGAAAGAATTGTAAAAAAATATATGTTTCTTTGAGATATTGCAAACGGTTATTATTACATATGCCTTCCGTTCAACTGTACTTCTCCGATTAGGCATTTTTTCTTGTCAGCCATTAGAAGTTCGATTTTCAAAAAAAAAAAAAAAACATCAATAATTTTTTTCGAAATACATGGAAACATACAAAATTGAACTCATTGGTCTTACATTGCATATTAAGCCTATCATTTAAATATACCTGTGGTATATTCTGTCTTTCACACTAGGTCCAAAGAACAAAATACAACTGATAGGAATCGGTCTTTTCTTTCCAACCTGTCTTTTGCCATATATTGAGCAAACGATAAATGATTATTTTCATATGTTTTCATTCCTGCATATTTTCCTATATTTTTTATTGTTGGCACAAATAACATTACAAAATTCTTTTCGTACCTGTAAATAAATTTGTTCTAGAAACGATAATGCAAAATCAAATATGGCGACCTAATTTTCCATTACCAAAAAGGAAACAAACGCACATTAAAAGAAGCATAGCCAAGCCAAGTTATACGAAATTTCATTAAGTCCTTTCAAAAATTTCCAAGAGAAAGTCTAATTGGACAAGTCGAGGAAGGGAATATTATAATGACTTTTCTATGAGAATTATGTAAAAAAAATATGGGTAGTTTTAAAGAAAAAGTATGAAAAACTCAAAAGTGCAATTTGTTCGGAATGAAATATTGCATAACAGGAAAAAATAATATTAAAAATGAATTAAAATTTATATTAGACCGTCGAATGAGGTGAGATTATATGACAGTAGTACCACCATGGTTTATTACAAACACGTGCACTTTACTGATTAACAGTGAATTTTGGCAGTTTATGGCCAGAGAAAAGGTAGATAAATGTACGCACCTAGTGGCTTTTAGTTTATAAAAGGTAAAGTAAATAAGATACAAACCTCAAAATTTCGCACAATGTTCTTTATTTAACCATGAATGAAGAAATTTAGGCTACAGGATTTTGTCTCTTATAATTTAACTAAGAGAAATGTAACTAAAAAAATGACAATTGCGTACTCTTAGCCTACCTGGATAAGAGTAGGCAGGTAGGGTGGCCAAGAGTACGCACCGGATCAGGTCTAAAAACGGGAGCATACAAATATCTAGGAAGCACTGCAATCCTCGAGCCACCACAATCCACATTGAATTCAGTTTTCATGATAGGAATTCCCACATCTTTGGCGAATAATTCAAGTGGTATCATCAGCGGAAACCTTGATGGTGGTTGTTTTGTTGTCATAATAAAAAGCCAATCCCTTCTACACGTTTTGTTTCTTTTTCTTGTTTTATAATTACCCTCTCACTTCCCTTTCTTGATATTTCAAGGAGCTCCCCTGCCTTTTCCTTTTCAACTTTTTCACTTTCTTCAAAAATGAGTTAAAAAGTAACGGTGCCGTGATTTCTGGCTTAAGCCCATGTCTCCTTTTTCTGTGGTTCTTATAGTCTTTTTTCCTTTTGCTTTGGAAGCTGTAAAATTCAAATAATGCTAACATTAAATTTACTGCAGGTAGCATTTTCTGTAGAATTAGGATTCGCTTAAAAAGTGACAAAGCGAAAAAAATAAAGGAGAGTAGGCCTATTAGCCCTTTCAGGAGCGGTGGAAATTACCTTTATAGTAGATCTACAGCTTTCAGTTGTTTTGCAGGGTGCATTTTTGGAACTCCAAATCTGCAGCCATTTCCCCTTTTACTGTACCAAGCCTCCAACTTGAGGTTAGCATCTTCAATTATTTCCGTATGACTAGTTCTCTATCTGTTTTTCTTTTATAAGGCGAGGTTTTGTAATAAATGAGTTGCTGAAAAAAATTATAAAACATCACGGCATACTACAATTTTCAAAGAAATAGTGAAATAAGTTGAGGATAATATCTTAGAAAATGAAAATTAAGAAAAAAGAATCATGTCAAGATGAAACTATTTCGTAGTAAAATATTACTGTTGTATTTTAATAAAATATAACAGCAGAGCTATCTAGTTATATACAATTGTTTACTGCTTTTACAAGACAAAAAATAAATTAAAGGTTAACATAAGCTTAGGGAGGCTAAAAGTACACCGTGAGCAATTTTTGCGAACTTTCGGTCTCCTTGTTAGCGCTTGACTAAACGGCCGCTAAATGCTCAAGCGCCGCAGATAAATAAACTCAAGCTACAACAGCTTGTTGCTTATGAAATGCGCTTTAAACTGAAATACGCCTTTAAATATTTGGTTAATTCTATATAATGGCAAACGCTTGCGTTCTACTATCGAATAATTACATAGAAAAGTAAGAAAAGGGAATTTTGCCTTTTAAATGGAAAATGAATTGCACCAAACTAATGATAATGCGTCGTTTTTTTATACAGTTGCAGCACAGCTAAAACGTCAAAGTGGCGACCCTCTGCAGTGTTGCAAGTAAAATTTCCCTGCGTACTCTTACCCACCTTTCTCCTAACCTCAGAATACATATTTTTTCGTTATGTGTTGCAAAAACTTAGAACATCTAAAAAATTTTTTAGTTAATTCTTAATTGTGTAATATTTTGGAAGAATGTGGATTTTCTTGAAACTGTATTTTTTTATACAACGTTCTTTATATGCTTATGTTTTCGAATGTGAGAGTATGTTTCTTCCCGTAAATTAGTATGGGTACTGAAAATGGGTACTGTTAGATTGCAAAAAATGCATCTACATCATTTTTCGGTTCTATCAGTATTTTTAAATATTTAAATCTTCGCCACCAAAGTTTATTTCGTATCGTGTGGCATCTCTGGCAACTTTTGAAATTTAAATGGTAATTTTTAACAGTTTTATTAAATATCTAAATTTTTCTTAATTATTTACTTATTAATCAACTTAAATATTAATTGTCTTAACTTTTGATGTCTTTTCATTTAATATTTCAAGTTAATTAAATTATAAATCAAATTTATTCAACGGGACTATTTACTCGCCATCTTGTTTCGCGGATGAATTTTTGTGTAAAAGGGTTTAAGCGTTGCCTCTCTGGAAGTTTTTTCTTTGCCTGAGTGAGATTGCTGTTTTTCTCTGAAAGTAACCGACGCACGTCTGGAGGTTCTCGAGACCGTTGGGATTTTCCCTTCGGTTCTCGGCCTCTCAGGCGTGCATACAGTAGAATAAATCTGCTTTGTAAAAAATCTACTAAACATCTAGAACATTGGATTAAAAAGGAATCAACAGGCGGCTTATGCTGTGAGATCCGACTTCCCCTTGTTTATGGCGAATTGAGTTCGTGCTGAACTGAAGCTGATTTCTTACGTTGGTAATGGCGGTTTTTATTATATTTATGTCTACTCTTCTAAAGAAGTTTGCAAAATAACTGTGGTATAATGTGCATTTCATATAGTGAGCAGCAGTGATGGCTTCCAAAAATGGAAAGTGGTGTGATATGATGGAGTAGGTATGAAATGACAATATTTCACATCACTGTTCCTGATGGATTTTTATTAAATCACCTGTGGATCATCTCGAAGCTTGCTGTTCGCGATTTTGCATTTTACCATTTTTTGTAATTTGAGAAGGAGAGATGCTACTTCTGAAATTCGTACTCCAATTTCATATGCAAGAAAATCTGTCGTGACAAATGCTAATCATAGAAAACTTGGTTTTCTATGTCAACATCAGTGAAAATTTTAAAAAAATCTTCAAGTGTGTTTGTTATACTGATTTAATATCCCTTTTCGTGACACAGAATATCACATGTGAACATTGAATATAATGAATAAAATCATTTCAGTTCATACAAGGACACTTCATTGTAAAACTGTCTTGTCTCTTGATCAGTATATTTTGAATTTCATAATGGACGTTATGGAAGGTATTCGTTTTTTGCATTTACTAATTTGGTAAAGAATAGATATCTGTTTTTCATTATCTATACTATCTTTTATACTATCTGTTTTATAATTGTGTGATTTCATAAATTATATTATGTTGTGTGCATCAACAGTAAAGTTTGTTATTTTAATATTCTTATCTTAAAAGTGTTGGAAGTTTAATATTCATAAAATTGTTAATAAAATATATTTGAATTAAAAACTTTGTTTTTCTTTAATATTTAAATTATTTTGTTCAACGCAATGTACAAAAATGTCTTCAGCTATGCCTGCATCTTAGGCCAATAGACAGTAAAGGTAGGTGTATTCTTAGGTACAGCAAATTATATATAGTTTGTGTTTCATATTTCAGCACCCATTATTGGTTTAATAATTGTTATATAGATCTAATTTTAACCTTTGGCACCTATCTATAATTAACTTCCATGATTAACAATTCTCAGGACCAACAGGTACATTTTTAAAGGAAAAATAAAGCATTTTACCTTTCCTGTTGATTTCTGAATAATTAAAGTAATTTAAGTTCCTGCCCCGAACTTAATGTAAATATTGCAACTAACTCCTCATATGGATTTCAAATAGAAGGGGAAAGGACCTTAAAAGAAAGGAAGAATATATTTGCTTCGATTTTCTTTATGTTAGTTGTTAAATAACGGCTCATCAATTTCTCAATGTGAAAACATATTTCAGTTTCTTTCAAGTTCATTTCCTGCTACGCCAGTGGTTATTGACAACTCTTTGGTTCGGGCCATAGATAGTTCTCCTCTTTGTTGCTTCTTTCGCGGCACACTTTCTTCCGCGAAGACGTTTTTGAGTCCTTTTCAGAATGTGTCATCGACCGAGGCTTCAAAATTCCTTTCGAATTCCTTCACCCCACTGCTTCCATCTTAATAGTTGCCCGCATCGATTCCAAGCTGGTTTTTCTTTTTGGGGTCATTATATTTATTGGGTGCTTCATTTTTCTTAGACGATTTACGAGACTGTTAAGGCCTTCACAGAGAATATTCTATGAGAATCTAATGCTTATAAAACATTTTTTGGTAATCCAGAGATTTATTGAAGATGACTATTGAAAAGTAGAGAATGAACAATGCGGATTCTTGAAGGTGTAACCAACGAGGTGAGTTTTTGAAAGTATACTTAATTTTAACTCCTTTATATGGCATACAAATCATGAATAGCGAGAAGAAATTATTGAAGAATAATTAAAAATGTATTATAATGAGTCCAAAGTTCTAAAGGATAAGTCTCCTTTATTTTAGAAGTATATCTTATATATATAAGGAACTAAGAATTTTTGGGGGTCGTTATATTTATTGGGTGCTTTATTTTTCTCAGACGATTTAAGAGACCGCTAAAGCCTTCACAGAGAATATTCTATGAGAATCTAATACTTATTTTTGGTAATTTAAAGGTTTAGCGAAGATGACTGTCGAAATGTAATGAATGAATGATGCAAATTCTTGAAAGTGTAATCAACCAGGTGAATTTTTTAAATTTTAATTCGCTTATGTGGCATATAAATCATGATTAGCGAGAAGAAATTATTGAAGAATGATTGGAAATCTATTATAATCAATCTGAAGTTCCAAAGGATATTCCTCCTTTATTTTAAAATAATATCTTATATACAAGAAACTAAGATAAGACGACTTATTTGTTTAACACAGAGGTTCCCAACCTACGAAAGTAATGTTGCTAATGGCGTGAAACACAAAACCTAATGGATTAAAATGACAAAAAAATTATAAAATTTTGTATTCCCAAGTTTGTGTGAAAAGTGAAAGTTGTGCAACTCCGATAGGTTACTCATGAAATAAGAAACCTTATCACTAATTGAAAAACTTGCTATAATTATATTCTATAAAGTTATAAATAATTTCATATTTATAACTTTACTGTCCGTTTCAAAAACTCGAGAGTAGTACTTTTGGACGATTTCACTACGGAAAGGCGTGAGAGGCAATGAGTAAATGAGCGTATTTCCGGAGTTCTTTGTTAGGTCATGACCTTCGTCCTATCAAGCGTATTTTTTAGTTAGTCTTTACAACAAATCAATAAATGATTATAAAAGGTTTATATATACTGCTAAGTAAAATAAAAGCATCTCCCCTTCTATTTTTACTTCATCCCTACTTTGGTGAAATCAACTCCTCCTGGCGCATGCGCAAAAGCTCGGAGGGTTTCAGTTTCTGTGAATGATCCGTTCTAATCCATTTGTTGAAATATAATATTTATTTGCTGATGAATTTTGACATTATAATCAGCAGATTGTAAGTAAAAATACTGGTCTGCAAGTACGAAAATTGTTTATTTATTTTTCTATACCTAAACCACTTTAAGAATTCGGAATATATTAAGGTAAACATTATCTAGGTAAAGTACAAAATATATTACTTTGTGGATGAAGCCTACTTAAATTGAACAAATCAAGTAATCTGCAAATTAAGTATATAATTTGCACATAAACGGCTTTCGAACTTCTACACTAATTAAATCAATCATGTTTTTTACGCATGATTACTTAGATAAAATAATTGAATCGGTTAGAAGGAGAATGTACGGGTCCGAATACTGGCTATTTTTATGAATCGTTTTTGTATATTTAGATCTAAACATAGAGTATAAGAGCAGTACTATACCAGCCTCCCTTCACTGGTTCCAGGCATGTTTTAAATTTGAATCAATACAGAATAACAATACCTGTCCGAACATAGAACTTCATTATCTCGAATTGAGTTTAGTTTAAAAATATTAACGACCCGTTTTGAAGCAACACGAGGACTATTTTGGAACGGACCTAGTAATTTTGAACCGCTGTCAAATAAGAAAGACGACACCTGAGCTGGCACTCCCTCTCCAAATTTCCGCACCATAACAATGGGAGATCGTTTGGCTCCCTACGTATAATTTAACGTGCAACGAGCCCACAAACAGAGGCGGATCTTTAGTGTAAACGAGTTTCGAACCTGGAACCCTCCGGCCCCGACTGTGGGACATCACCACTAAGGCACCACGGCGTCATCTCGACTTGAGAATTTTAATCCTTTCGGCCCTATTGGGTATATACGTTCAAGAGATTACACTTCATTTCCTATCGGGTAAATAAATCCCACTTTTGCAATTCATATTTATTAATTAGTTAATATTTCATAATTAGTTAAATTTTAATCATTGCAAAAGTAGGGTCGAAAGGGTCAACCGTGTTCTTCTTCTCATCACTTCAATTCATTTACCAACATTAAATTATTCCACTACAGAATGTGGTTTTCATAGAAATAAAAATGTTAATTTATGTTTTTTGATTGTTTTTAATGTTATAATTGAATTTATAAATATATTTCTCAAACTAATAATTGAATTGTTTGTATATTTGAATTCATTTGTGTTTTCGTTCCGCTTGGATGCCAATTTCTACCTGCCGTTCAATACACTTCACGGCTAAAAGTATACAGCCACTGCCTGTTGTATAATTTGTCGTAGACTACTGATTCATATATCATTAGCATGTTGTTTATCTCTTTCATCAGCCACAACCTTAACACGTTTGGGAGGAACTCCCAACAGATAGATTTTGGACTGTCTAAGGGAATCACCTGTCATGTGTCAATCATAGTTACATAACTTAACACCACAGCATAGCCCCGAACTCGGAGCCAGGCAATCATAGTCACAGCAGGTCCTGTCGGAATAATGATGATTCTCTATAAAGCTGAGAAGTTCAAAAGTGCAAAATCAAGTTTTTCTGAAATTCACTATTAGAATACAGATTTAATTAAAACTAGTCTATTAACTGTTGATTAAGTTGTGGGAATATGAAAATATTTTATAGATATTCGGGAACGCACGATTGTACAAAATTTCAGGACTGGAGCCTATCAAGAAATCAGTAAATAAATCGAACATGAAGCAAGTCAAGTTAAGTAAAAGCTTGTTAAAAGAAGCACAATCTTAGCGAAATAATTTTTCTTTAAAATATAAATGTGAGCACAATTTTTGAAGTGTATGTGATTATTAAATAGCGTTTTGTGATTCTCATAGTCTTCACAACTTGCTTTTTTTACCATTGGTTTCAACACAAATCAAAGAAAAAATTCGAGTGATTCATATTTCAGCGCCCTTGGAAACAACCATTTTGGATTAATTAAATAAATTGGGTCTAAATATATCCTTGTTGCAGGTATGACTACTGAAAAAAAGTTTTAGTACTAAGTAAATCTATTTACGCCAAGTAATTGCTTAACTGCGAGTTTCTGGCGGAGACTTTTTTTTTAATTACAAAAAAATTCTTATCTCTTCCAGACACGTAACAAGCAAAGAAGAGGAGAAGATTATTTTATTCCTAAAATAAAAATGGATCGTAGCCACACACTGTGAATCTTTAGATTAAGATATAAAATAATTAAATATGGGCACGTTGAAGAAGGAAATGAATTATTCAAACGCTTTTCTGCGAAGAAGAGATTAAAATAAATTACACGGAGCTTCGGATGCATTGACAATGTGTTTACCATCTACTTAACATGTCTAGAATAAAATTAAAATTTTAGAAAAAAAATTATCAAAAAATGAATCGTCGTGTAAATTTATTGAATCATTTTGTTTAATAAAAAGAATTGGTTTTAGTTTATTAATCCCAAAAGCAAAAACTTTTCTTGGCAAGTGGATTCAGGATAAAGCTTTATAAACCTTATTAAAATACAATTACATTTAAAAAAAGACAAGATTAAAAAAGATAAGATAGATTTAAAACGGTAGGAAATTATACACAAAAGTTACAAATCAATTTGTTTCCATGGGAGTGGCGGTTCGTCAGTTCAGAAACAAGCAGTGCTGCAGAAACTTTTGCTGGTACTGGGTTTTAGAACAATGTTCAAATCCGGCATAATGAGACGTCCATTTTTTATATTCAGTTTTCAATTTTTTATATTCACTACGATTTTTTGAAGGTCTGCAATATTTAGCTTTACTTAGAAACTTCTAATAATAATGATTGACTCGTCTTTGTATAAAGATTTAATTTAATAATATTTTAGAAAATAATTATGTTTAGAAAATTATCTTGTTTTCGAAGAGTGATTTCTAACAATAGAAAACGAATATTCTATAAACCAAATACGTTTTTGTCGAGGCAGCATGGAGTGAAACAGAAGCCCATAAATCGAGAGTTATCCAAACACAATCATCAGCTATCAAACATCCTGAAAGGGAAGAAAAGCCAGATGAGGAAGCGAAGGCGAAAGACGCTCGCCAAACGCGATCTGTGATGACGCAGCTCAAGTGCCTCTAATTTCAAAGGGAGAACGGGTTGCTTTTTCCTCCTGATTTATTACTCAGTGTCGCTCAGTGCACGAATTTTGATTCTTCGGAGGGGCAAAATTCTCTACAGCTCAAGCCTACGTCTTCCTTTTACAATTTTTATTACTTTTTTGCCATTTATGTTGATTATTGAACTCTTAAAGCGGAAAAGTAATCAAATATATATAAAAACAAAAATACAAGCTTTTAAACTAATTTCAGGGAGGACTGCTGCTCTGCATCCCTAATGGACGAGCCGCCATTGTTTTATTGCAAAATGCTGATGCTTAGCTGCTTATTTTTTTATTATAGCATTAACGGAAATCTTTACTGAAATATTCCTCTATCAAAGTTTAATGTTCAGGCACGCATTTTATGATAAATATGTCAATATTTGGGGAATTTAGTATTTTTGTTTAAAGAAACGCCGAAGCTCTGAGATTTTATGAAAAAAACATTTCAAACCTCTCAGTTATCGATAGGTTGAATAGGAGAGCTTCTTGCCTGAGTTATGAGATGTGACTAAATAATAAATATTAATAAAATAAAGTTTTTTAAAATACATTTTTATTAATGCAATATAAAGCTAAAAATAATTTTTAAATCAAACATATGGAGGCCAAAAAATTATAAAATCATGAGACGCTGATAGATATGCTGTAAGTAAATTGGAATTTTAGGCACAATCACAATATATTTTAATTTCTAATGAATGTTGAGTCATTTTCTTTCTTATGATATTCATTATGGTTTAATTCCCTTATAGTATTGATTGCAGCTCTTCACAATTTCACGATTTTGCTTTGCCTCCAGATTTTTGATAAAAAAATTGTCTTCTGCTTTTTAGTACGTTAATGAAAAAGTCTCTCCATTACATTTCTTTTTATAATAAAAAACTGCTGTTAGTTGATTTTTCGCTAGACAATGAACTGTTCTTATGCTTATTGATTAGCAGTTATTATTGATGGATAAAATTTTCTTTACTCTTGAATAATTGCTATTTGTTACTGTTTTGTGCTGCACAGTGCAGGTTAAGATCAGACTAGTGATTAAAGCTTTACTAAAACAGCCATGTGAGAGGC
>BGPR01007873.1:50648-67934 GCA_013235015.1 Araneus ventricosus | reverse complement strand
ATCTTTTATTTTTTGAAAAGTAACTGCCAACAACATTTTAAGTTAAGAAAAAATAGAAATAAAATTTAAGTGATGCACAACTCAAAGACATTTTGTATTCAACAATGATGTATATGCATATATATGTATGTATATATATATATATATATATATATATATATATATATATATATTGCAAACTTCTTCATCAAATTATTAAATGAGAAAACATTTACTTTATTCATAGAGGCCACTATGAGAAGGATAAGTACTGAAATTGATTGGCGATTTACACGCACTGTTCAGCATCGCAACACAAGTTTCTTGAATCTTTTGGAAGCAACACTCATAGTGGTAATGCATAATCAAATTTTCGTACAAACTTCAAGAGGAATTGTTACCTCTCAACATGAAGCTACACACACAGCAGGCAATGTAATAAGGCACTGAAAATTTTTATCCCCAGAATGCTTGAGCAGCTCTTTCATCACTTACACAATCGTCACATAATAGAAGCTTTCGAAGGGCAGGCTGTTCAGTGCTGCAATCCATTATTGCAGGGCATGGTAGGTTGAGTCATTTATATAATTACTGAAATTGGATGACTAAAAGCATGAAAATAGGTTCACTCAATCTACTGATTGTTGTAAGTCGTCAAAATCTCAGCTCGTTGATTAAATAGATTATAAGAAGAACGCAAAACTGTCCCAACGGCTTCCATTCCAAACTTGAAAAGAACAAAGAAAAGCATAGAACGAGCACGATCCGGTTGTCATTAATCAAACTTCAACCACCTTCACATTTTTTTAGAAAGACATGATAAATTCTGGCAGATCAATTTCTTTACCATTTTACGGGGACCATCAGTATAAAAGCAGGGGCAAGCACCCTGAAGACCCAACGGCCTTCAGGAGCCCGAAGGTGGAAAAAAACACCTCCTTCTTGTTCAGTTACTCAATTCAAAATTACACAAAGGAATCTCTTCCGATCAGGCGACACTTACTTTTTACGCACAAATACATCCGCGAAACAAGATGGCTAGTAAATAGTCCCGTGCAATTAATTTGATTTAAAATTTAATAAAGTTTAAACATTAAATGAAAAGACATCAAAAGTTAAGACAAATAATATTTAAGTCGATTACTAAGTAAATCATTAAGAAAAATTTAGATATTTAATAAAACTGTTAAAAATTACCGTTTAAATTTCAAAAGTTGCCAGAAATGCTACAAGATACTAAATAAACTTTGGTGGCGGAGATTTCAATATTTAAAAATACTGAAAAAGCCGAAAAATGATGTAGATGCAGTTTTTGCAATCTAACAAAGAGAAATATAAAAATATAAATTAGAATGCAATTAAACTAATTTTTAACATTTTGATAAAAATGGCAAGGTAATTTCCTTTTTACATTTTCACTTGAAAATAGAACTTTTAAAATAAATGAACGTTGAAAGATAATCTGGTATATTAATGCAGAAAAGTTTTTTTAAATCTATTATTGCTTTGCTACGATATTTGAAAACAATGCCTTTCGAAACTAAGTAAAATCCCTAGGAATAATGCATAAAATCCTTCATCTCTACGTCGAATGAGAAGAATAGGTTAAACACAAAAGAGAATATTTTTCTGTAGGATAATTTGATACACTCACAATCTAATTCCCGAGTATAATTTATTACAAATACCATATTCATTATATGAAAAATAAACATTCGATTTAAACAATACGATTTTTAAAACGGAGCATTGTAACTAAAAACCCAATAAAAATATACAGGTCTTTATTTATGTCTCCAGAGACAACGAAACCAAAAAACTTTTCACGGTTTTTACATTCTTTCGACCTGCGTTTATAGTGAAGTTCATATTCCCTCTGTGGGTTATGAGAACGAGGATATCCCTAGGGATTACAATGGATATCTCTATTCAAAATGCAAAACAAAGGGAGTTTGGCTAGAAGACGAATAAACATACAAATAATTGCACCAGAATGTTGAAAGATATTAAAACTAACAATAAAGTGTCGGGTGGGTTTCTGTTTTCGTGAAACGTGCACATAAAAGAATGAATTTCCTTTCGTTGATCAAAGCGAGAGTATGAACTGTTGCGTCGTATACCGTCATGCATTTAAAAAGGAGGCGCAAATGATGATGCATGTTCCTTGGATTAAAATAATTTATTTTACAGCCAACTAATTACAGTAAACAACCAAAAATTCAAATATGTGATGAAATACGTTTATATAACTCCATCACAATAGAGCACAAAATATACACAAGATCGCAGAGCTCACTAGGTTTCACCGTGTTGGATAACTCGATCAACTCTAAAACTGAACTTCAGAGCAGTTGTCCGCCTTTTATAGCATAGCGAGGTGAGGCATCGAACTTTCTAGAAGTTTTCCAGTTTGTCGAACCAAGATTCGCCGAGCCTCAAAACCTCGCGCTTCCTAAACAAGCATTGGCGCCATATCTGGTCGCCAAGTCCCACAATCGACGCAATAGAACAAAATAAAAAGAGTTCGAATGAAGGATAGTACACTTTTTGAATATGCAGATTTGTTTTAAAATCTATCTTGTTGCAAAATTAATAATATCACATTTCTAAAATTCAAAATGTGGGGTAGAAGGAGAAGGAAAATTAAGTTAAGATGCTCTTGAGTGAAACAATTGAAAGAATGCAAATCAGGTATAATCTTAACCACTATTTTAATCTTATGACATCCCCTATGAATTTATTCTTATTTGTTTCTTTACGTGCAAGTACGAAGTATGTAATTTCGATATTAAAGAATTATCATTAATACTGTTTGCATTATTTCAATAAAAAATTTTTTATCGTTAATTGAAATAACTTTATCAGTTTAGAGAAACAGAATATATATTTGATAAAATGAACCCAGCATAATTCACTCATAATAGAATTCATTTCTTTGCCTCGGAGGAGTCTTACTTTTTTTTCTTATTAAGTATATGTAATGTGAGAATTATTATCAAAAATGGTTTTCTTCTGTTTTTTCTATACGAGCCATGTAATAAATTAAGAAAATTTTAATGCACTAGAAGTTCTATCACAGTAAAAATGCGATAAAATCAGTTTTTCTAAATCATGTAATATTTATTAATTCAACAGGGCATATTAAAAAATTAAACGCAAGAAATTATCTATTTATTGTTTGCAATCGTAATTCCTTTTATATATAATACGAATAAAAGCTAAACTTAGCGTTTACAAAAGTTTTCCTTGTGTGAGAAATAAACAAATTGTGAATTAATGAATAATAAAATTATTAAACTGATAGTAAAATGGGTCTTGAGGTCTTCCGTTTCTCAACTAATAAAGCATTTTTCGATCCATACAAAATCCATCCTAATAAGCGATCTTTATCAATTGAAAAACAATTAAAAATATATTTGCTTTTTAAATATGTATATAGCTTATAAAAAATGAATCTTATATTCAAAAACCTTCAATAAATTTTAATGACTGTTCAACTAATTATGTTATGATATGCAGGTCTAAAAAAAAAGAAGATCCAACATAAGTTAAGCAAACAAATTGCAAGCTCTTAAAGATCTGTAAAATATGTCTCTCAACATTTAAATGTTCAACGAAAATTCACTAAAAAATTAAAACGTAAAGCAAACTGAATCCTAATTCAGTCCGAATCACCCTTAGAAACCATTATATGACTTCTTTCCCAACTCAATATATCGAAGAAACAATCAGACACTGGGGCAGAAACCTTTCTGCGTTCATTTCATCCTCCTCCAGAAGCATGCTCTAACACTCTCATGGAAATCCCCGTACTGTCCTCCAAAGTAGACAAGGTTCCGCGTAGTTATCCGATGCGGAACATCAGGAGATGTGGTGTACTGATGAAATTTACATCCTCACCACCCTTGCACAATGGCCTTACTCTATAATGAGTAATTACATTCCTCGCATATTTAATGTACGCGTCTTGCTCAGCTTAGAGAAGTGTTTGTTCCCTTAATAACGAACGCAGTGACCTGGGAGCCGGCTGTTATCACAAGGGAGGAAGCATATATGCTCCGCTGCACCTACTGTAAAGGAGGCATTTGACTTGTTTATTTATCGATAATTTAAAAAACGGTGTGATTTTAGTACAGTATATGTTTTATGTGTGTTTCCATTGATTTCATCACAATGTAACAATACACGAAGCAAATTGTACATTTCCCGTGATAACCTTAATGATCGCGGTTGCAAAATGGTAAAAAAAGTTAACTGCCAAAACTAAAAAAAAGATTTTCAATATATTTTTTATATAAAACCCTTATCGACAACAGTGGAATTGAAAATTAATTTTTCAAAAAACATTTCATTGTAGTATTCATAAGCTGCTTAAAATCTCATTCAATTGCAGAACCAATATTTCGTGCAGACGTTCTGTTTGCCTTCCAAAAAGTATTTGATTTTCAAGAGGGTATGTTTTTTTCAAGTACAAATCACCTAGAAAATTGCATTTCCTGTCATTACAGAAGGAAGTAACTTCCTTAATTTAAGCATCTTTCTTTCCGGTATAATTTTTTGTGTATACATAAATTCGCATAAGTTCAAGGAAATCGATTTTTCTATAAGGATTAAAAATGCTTTCAAAATCTGAGACTGTTTTGATATAACATTAACAAGTGAATTTTTTTGTGAATAATGTAAAGAATCACTTATCATCATTGTGAGTGAGAAGAATAATTCAAATAGAAGATGAATTACAATATTTTTTAAACTTTTAGATTTAGGTACCATCTTAAATTTATTGGATTTAAACAATACATTTTCGTTGTGTACAAGATTTAAATTAAAGTTCCTATTAAAATATTTGAATTTTTACTCTCAACATTAAATGTTATAGAAAAGGTTATGACAAAAAATATCCTTTTATGTATAAATATGTTTAAACAGTGTTCATATGAAAACTCATATTAACTCCGTAGCTTTGCGAGCGAAGATGCCCTTGGCTGCTATATTTCTCTATTCAAAATGAAAAAAAATGGTTGTTTTGTTATGAAAACGAAATATCGAAAAAAGATCCTAGGATTTCCAAAGACTTCTTTAAAAGTGAAGACAAATCAGGGTTATATTCTGCATTCAATACAATGGGCACATAATAAAATCGATATTTTCTCTTTCAGATGATGATAGAAAGGAAACATACATAAAAGCTCCACTGCAGCGAAATAGAAATTATATAAATCCAGGCGAATGTCTGAAAACCTTTTTAATGAAACTATTGGAAATTTCGAATATTTTCTTCAATTAAAAGATAAATAGGTTTAAAGACTGCGTTAATATCACAGATCTGCACACAGATTGTCTTAAAAATAATTGTTTTTTATAATTTTTAAGTGCTAATTATTGGAAAAATAATTAAAAAATTCCATCAAGTACATTTTTATCACAAATCACATGTTTAATGTGTTGGAATTTTGTATATTGAAGAGCAACATAATATTATTTGTATTAACTTATTGAACATATTTATAGATTATAAACAATAATTTGCTCTATATCAATTCTAATCAAGAGAGAATAAACCAATATTTATTTAAAACGTTCTTCTAAACTGGTAAATTGTCTTTTAAACACAACAGTAAAGCCAGAGAAAACAAGTTAAAACCGGTTCTCTAATCTGCTGGTGCATGTCTGTCCTCCCTTCCCCCTTCCATCTCTCTTTCCTGCATTTTTCCCACTCCCCCATTAATACGAGGCGTGTTTTTTAAGTAAGGGCCGTTTGAAAATAAAAACCAAACGAAAGAAAATTCTCAAAAACCGAATTTATTTTCAGATTCTACATACATTTTTCAACAAAGCTGCCAAGTTTATTTAAACACTTATCATACCTTACAATTAGATTTCATAGAAACTTGCCGCCTGCTCCGATAACCAAGAGGTCACGGCTGTTTTCACGTCTTCGTCATCGTTGTAGTGGTTGCCGCCGAGATGATGTTTGAAATGGTGGAAAAGATGAAAATCGCTCGGCGGAAGGTCGGGGCTGTAGGGTGGTCCAAAACTTCTCAGCCAAAAGAGTCCAATAACGCTCGGGTCTGAGCTGCGGTGTGAGGCCTCGCATTGTCATGGTGTAGCAAAATTCCTTCTGTCAGTATGCCGCGTCTTTTGTTTTGAATCGCTTTGCGTAGCTTTCGCAGGGTTTGGCCGTAGGCTACCGCATTTATGGTGGTTCCGAGTTGCATGAAGTCGACCATCAAAACACCATGCCTATCCCAAAACAAGGACGCCATGATCTTGCGTTGGGACAGAGTCTGTTTGGCCTTGACCCTTACAGGAGAGTGTGTGTGTCTCCAATCCATGCTCTGTTGCTTCGATTCGGGCGTGACATGTGAAACACACGTTTCGTCTCCCGTTACGATCCGACTCAACATGGCGTCACTTTCTTCGTTATAGCGAGTCAAAAAAATTCAGCGAACACTCAAATCTTTTGTTTTTGTGGTCCTCCGTTAGGAGTTTAGGGACCCAACGGGTTTCTTAAAGTTTAACTTTTCAGAAACAATCTTGTACAGGACTGACCTCGACACTTCAGGAAAGTCGTTTGAAAGAGTGCTTATGGTGAAGCGTCTGTTCTCAAGAATTTTCGATTCAATTCAAGCCACCATATCGTCCGTTATCACAGATGGGCGACCTGAGCGGTAATCATCATGGACTTTGTCGCGGCCAGCTTTGAAGTCTCTGACCCACTTACGCACTTTGCCTTCACACATGGCAGTAGCTCCGTAAACTTCACAAATCTACCGGTGAATGTCTGCAGCATACAGGTTTCTTGCCGACAAAAAACGTATCGCTGACCGTACCTCGTACGGGGTGGGCGATTAGATAATCTTGAACATTTTAAAGACGCAGAACAGACCGTACAGGTTACCTACACAGCTGCAACTGAGCATAGTTGTTCCTAAGGAATGCCGGGACACGACGACGCAAGTACTCGTCGCGGCGCGCGCGCCGCCTATTAGTGTATACAACAAAACGGCCCTTACTTAAAAAAACACGCCTCGTATCTTTCTTAGTTCAGTTCTGTGGACTTGTATATAATTCCGAGTTTTGAGTGGAAATGCTTTATTCATTTATACTTTTTTATACCTTATATTATGATTTATGTTAAGTGAAAAAACTTTTTGTTCTATTAATTTATGAATTATTTCATTAAAAAATGAGAAATATTAATAAACATTTTGTTATTTATAAAATATTGTTCGGTTTCTTTTCTTCCAAAAGATTTTGACCTAAATAAGACCTGGCAACGCTGCTCATTATTATTAAAATCAACTTTATACTGAAAAATATTGAATGAAATTGAAAAGAAATCAAACGGGTGGCCGCAGTTGTTTTCTATCATACATTATACAGGTACTTCAAGGAAAAGAGTTATTCCCTTTAAATATTCAAAGTTTCAAGCGGTTTTTATAAAAAATGTGCAGAATTGTAAATTTAATTGCCCTTTATTCTTAGAGGAAATCGAATTACCATAATTATTTCAATTTTTTCTTATATTCAAATCCTTCCATTATTAACATTATTCAACACATAGTTAAGGCTATGTAGAACATTCTTCTAATCATTAATAAAAACTGTTCTTTTCTAAAACCCGAAACAGAAATTTGGTAACCAAATGATGTTTGCATGCTTTATTTACGGCCTGTCAAAAGATTTCCTGAATCGCTGGGAAATATTTACATACATTAACGGCAGTCAACCCGTGTAACACTTTCCTATTTTGACAGTGAAATATTGATCAGCAAATTTCCACCATTCGTCCACTAAACGGATTCAAACGCTAAATCCTTCCCATCAAAGACTATATCTCGTATCATACTTTTAAATTAAAATTTAACTGAAAGTGCCTCGCTTAGCAAAGAAAGCAGTTATTCTTTAAGAATGAAGCCTCTTCAGCTTCTGGGAATTTGTATTAATGAATTCTTCTGTGCAAACAACTACTTTCCAATGAGATAGTCAAAAGTATAATTAAAGACCATTAGTTGAAACATTTTCACAATCGCTACTTTTGCAACAAATTCTCTTATAAAATCTGTATTCACTTGATAAAATAAAGCTACTATGCTTTTCACTTTCATTAATTTATATCTTAATTTACAGTTATTCTTGGAACTGCTGATTATTAATTATTTACTCTAAAGTGATAGTCATTAAATATGCATCTATAATCATCTCCAATTTTGGCAATTATGAAATGAACGCCATTTCGTCTAAGGATCTCTCAAGATGATCAAAGTGCAAAACTTTTATAGATATTTAAACTTCATCACTAGGTTAAAATTCGTAATTTGAAAAACTGTTCTTCGTTATTTGCGTAAATTCTATAAAGTCCTGCTTATTGAAAATAAAATACAGAATTGCGATTATCTGTTGTGGCTCGTACATTGTAGCTACATGGCTGCAGCTATGCTATTTAGAACAGTGGCGCAGTTCTGCATAACTTAAATAATGCCTTTTTTAATTAACTTTAAAAAACTTAATTATAAGATAGAGAAAAATTATTAGATTTTTGTTTTGATAAATTTAACCAAGCAATTGCTATTTTTTAATTAAGAACTTAACTTGAAACTAAACTTTCTTAATTATATTTCTTACAATCCTTATTCTCATATATCAAAAAAATTACACTACTACGGTTGAACAATGAAAAATTTTGAATGTATAGCTTTAAAATAAATACACATACATAATGTTATTATCCTTCTTTCTAGCTTATATTTCATATTATTGATTTTAAAAAAAGAAAAATGCTTAAATTCTACTGAAATTCTATTCGTTCTTATTACTTTTGCTCCAGTGATAAAAGTTGGAAAGAAAAAGTCAAAAATGAAATGGATTTTAAAATCGATTTAAAAATTTAAGAATGAGGAAGAACCTTCTAAATTTATTCAAAGCATCTTAATGGATCTTAGTTTTAAATCTGAGAGTTCTTATAAATGAAGAGAATAAATCTTTTATATTTTCTAAGAAAGATAATAAATGTAAGTGTCAGAAGAAAAACATTTCGGAACTTGTGAAAATCCTTCCATCTTAGGGGGATAGTGGAAGAAAATGTCATGTGGAACTATCCCAGGAAATTCCTCTCCTCAATATTTGTTTTCCATTAACAGGGTTTCAGGAGTCTCAGAAAGATTATGAAGATTTGTGAAAGATTACTAGAAGGTGTGTGCCCTTTCATTAAAGGAAATAGAAGGCACCACCAAAACCGCTTATTGGAACAAGGAACATTCGTAAAGGACTTTGTGAACTGTTGTATAAAATCTACTTAAAACGCTGCCTTGATCAAACTTTCCGGTTGGTCAGAATTTGGTCCGAGGAATTTTGAATCAGAAAAACTTGAACACAAATGAAAGTCAATCACTGGCAATAAATACACCAGTGGGAGCGCTCTCCCCTCGACTTGCTCATATATTTCCACAATTTGGTGCATTTAGTATTTAGCTTCATCATGAATTAAAGAATTTCAAATAGTCCTCATTCCTTTGATCTAATAAGTCCAAATATTCATTACATACCAATAAACATCTGCAATTCTGAAAATAGAAGGTATAAACTAATCCGATTATTAGACCGGAAAACCTATTCGTAAAGAACTTCCTGAACTGATATATAAAATCAATCCTTGCTCAAACTTTCTAGTTGAAGCAATACCGTATACTGAGGATTTTGAACCACAAAAACTGTGACACAAATGAAAGTGAAGCGCTCGGAAAGGAAGGGAAATCAAAGTGAAACACTCGGAAAGGGAATAAAAGGAAGGGAGATCAAAGTGAAACACTCGGAAAGAAAATAAAAGGAAGGGGGATCAAAGTGAAACACTAGGAGTAAATACTAAATGTTCAGCTATTTATTTTGAAATTGTTGAGTTAACTAGAAACGAGTAAGAGAACATCAACAGTAGTGTTCTCCCTTCGACTTTCTAGTGTATTTCCACAATATGGCGCTTTTAATGTTCAGCTTCATCATGTCATAAAAAGAATCAAATATGTATTTTAGTCTTCATTCCTTTGACCGATTGGGTCCAAATCTTCAATACTTACCAATATATATCTGAAATTTTGATGTCAAGGTCACGCACCAATCTCCATAGACTATTTCGTGGTGTTTTGGGGTTTCGGGTCCGCATACACATGATTAGACCTGCCGACATACAGTCAAGTAGTCGACAAATTCGGTCCAAAATTTGATATAAATATATGAGTTTATCTATCCAATTAAACGTAAAATTTTAGTAATATAAATATACACCACATTTCATCCATATAGCTCATTGAATATTTGAATTATAGGGTTCACTGCATGCAGATGGTCAGGGGACTCTTTTCCCTTTAACGTATTGCATTCAAAATTTGATAGAAATCCGAAGTTTGATCTCAAGACTGCATGCCAAATTTCAATCTTCTAATTCTTTGAATTTCTGCGTTTTTAAGTTAATAGACAAACCGCCAGACAGATAGACATAATTACAATTTTTTTAAACCCGGAGAAGTTTAAACCAAGAATATGCCTCAAAATCTCGAAGTCGAATGTTTTGAAGATTCCATTACCTTCTCTGGGTACACCGCTTAGAGAAATGAAATACGTGTAGTGAGTCTGTACGCATAAGCTTATGTCACTTGTAAGTATCAAAGTGATAATACTATAGTGTCTGTCTCACTTCAATATACATTTTATTTTATACTTTCTATGAGAATGGAAAGGATAACGTTGATGAGAGTTATGCAGGAATTTGTGACTGTGCAATATATGCGACTAAAATATTGACCTTCATCCACATTTTTGTGACGGACCTTCAACAAGTCAACCTAAAAGGAATTCTACTTGTACACCATGCAGAAAACATTTAATGCCAAGCCTATACGCATCGCAAAGTAGGGTTCCATGCAGCCTCAAACTGGGATTCAATCTGGCACTCTTCATGTAGTGACTAATCTTTACGGCCGATCATATAGAAAAAGAGCCTATTATCCTTTTCTACGACTAATTGAAACCATTTGGCGACCGTGTAACCCCTTCAGTCGGAATTGAGAAATAATGAAGTGAGACTTTTTTTTCCTTTGGTCTACTGTGTACTACAGCAAAATGTATCTCAAAAATAAAATTTTAAGTTTGTAGGTGAAAAATTAAAAAAAGTTATCCTATGTCCGGCGTCAGGACAATACCGGATATTTCTACTGAAAAAAAGAACAATCATACAAATTTCATTGTGAAATGTTTGCTCAAGAATAATAAAATATTGTACAGGTTTTTAAATTATAAAAAAAACCATTAAAAACAAGAAATTACTCGAAAACCGGAATTCATCACAAACCTCCATTTTGCGCAGAACAAGGAATTTCTGGAGATGTCTTCGAAAACTAATTAATCGAAATGATTCCATAATTCGGATCGAGAATTTTTTGGAAATATTATAATAATAAGAAAGTCACGAATCAAATAAAAATAACAGCATCTAATTCATCAGTTATTGAATTAATAGAAGCAGTTCAAAGTTGATATCGGGTATATCGGACACCAGGATTGAAGGGGAATAACCAGCATTAGACGGTTAAATTTCCATATTAATACTTAATCCAGTCTCTTCTTCAAGAAAAATTGAAAAGAAAATACAAGCTGAAGTATTTGAACAGAAAAATATCCTCAAAAATCGGCGTTTCGACAAATTTATAATATAAAGAATTTGTTGGTCCATTATATTAAAATTACAAAATTCTCAATGAAAATAAAATATTCTTTCTAAAAAGCGCCAAAAATATTGACGTAAAACTGCAATTGATCCTATTTTCCGATATGAAAATGTCGTTCCGAACTTTCATAATCGATATATCTTTAGAAAACATTCTGATTATACAGAAATCGCCAATACGTATGATAAACCAGGAGGCGGAACCTTAAACATTTCGTGCATATCCTATTCGCGATTGTTTGGGGAGGGGGAAATAGCCTTTGACGAAAAGAACAATTTTCTTTTTCCACCACAAAATTGAAACTCGAAAATGGAATAAAATATCCGATGAAAGGTATATTAACCATTTTACCGTGAAATCGGAATCTTGAGTAAATTAAATCTTTTGAAGTATTATTTTCTGGCGAGTTCAAAAAACTTTTCCTTCAATAAATAAGGAAAGCAAATTCCACAGAAGAATATTGAAGGGAAGTTCACAAAAATATGCATATGAATAAAGATGCGGACACACACTTCAGATTTTAATTAAAAATATTCAATTCTATACAGCAGCAGAAGCTTCCCATTTCAAACACCCTGAATTTATAGAATTCTAAGGCTTTCAAATTTTAGGATGAGGTTTTTCAATTTTTGGTATTCTCAGTGAAAGGAAGTTTATACTTCAGCGAACTAATGCTAAATCCCTTCATAATCTAAAATTAATAAAAATCGCTTTCTAATAATCATTCTGCCCATCTGAAAACATTTCATTCTTCTTCCCAGCATATCGATATCATAATTAAAAATGATGAAAATGAATAAAGGAAAAAGTATATGATTTAGGAGTGTCGCTCGTTTAATTTCGAAAGGAAAGAGGAGGATATTCCATAGAATATAATTTAGCAAAAGTATTTTAAGAATTAAAGTTTTTATGTATTATTTTAAGTCTTTTTTTTAATGTTACATGAAACTTGGGGAAAAAAATATGGAAATAAGCATGCACTGAAATATTATTTTCAAAGGAAATTACAAATCGCATTAAACTTTAGATATGATGCGAGGTTGAATCCATATGTTGATTTTAATGCATTTGACAATAGTTTCACACTACATTAAAACAAAAGGATCGCGATGGAATTGCGGTAGAGTCTTGATTTCTGGTAGGAGAGTTGCGGGTTCGTGAGTCTTGATTTCTGGTAGGAGAGCTGAGGGTTCGTGAGACTTGATTTCTGGCAGGAGAGTTGCGTGTTCGTGATTTGGTTCCACGAAAAATCTGCCCGATAATCAGGCCTGGTGTGTAAGCGTATTTCATATTATGCCTGACAAAAGCATGACTGCAACATAATTATTGCATGTCAGTGTATGATATCAGGTAAGTGGCAACAGTAAGATGTGTGCTACTTTGAATTTGATTTTTAGAAATAGTCGAGAGAGAGACGATTACGAGAAGAGATGAGTACGGTACGTTTGAACGAAATTACGTTGTGCGCAGTTACGAAGTGTAATGGTTGTTCTTAATAAATGTTGTTTTGTTTTAAAAGAAGTCTTATGAATGTCAATCGAGAAGCCAACAGAAATCAGAAGTGGGATGAATTAGAAACCTGTGACTGAAATTCTCATCGACAGTTAAGTAATACGGAAGGAGTTTGAAATTTAAAGTACGTTACGAAATTTTTTTTGTCGTTATTTGTAAATAAAAGTGAAGTAAAGTGCGAAAATGTCTATTTTCGCTGGAGCAAGGAAGTGCGATTTGAAGATATTGGCTGAAGAACTTGGAGAAACGCTCAAGGACAGCCATAAATTGAAGGATTTGAAAAAGATTATTTTGGCGAGCAAAGAGTACGATGAAGAAAGCGCCAAGGAATGGATGAATACGATCATCAATGAAAGGAAGGAAAGAGAAGAAAATGAAATTAGAAAAGAAGAAATTGCTGAACAGAAAATTCAAGAAGAAATTGCTGAACAGAAAAGGCAGGAAGAAATTTCTGAACGAAGACGCCAAGACGAAATCCAAATGGCTGAACGGAAGCGGAAGGAGGAACAAGAAATTGAACTAAGAAAAATAGAATACGAGGGACGGAAGCGGAAAGATGAAATGGAATTCGAGCTGCAAAAAATACGCCTTGGAGCAGAAGGTAGGTCTTTAAATTCAAATTCCGTCGCCAATCAAAATGTAAGCAGTACGCAAATTAAGCCAAAGTTATAAATTCATCATTTGATGCAAAAATTTAATTCCGATGAAAACGATATAAGCTTATATTTAATAATGTTTGAACGTCTGGCCAAACAAGCTGAAATATTAGAAAACACTTGGGTAACTCATTTGCTTGGCTTATTGCCATATGACGTTGGGCAGTTAATCGCCAGAGAACCAGATGAGATTGCAAACGATTATGGCGAAGTTAAAAATATATTGTTGAAACGGTATAAGTTAACGCCAGAAAAATTCCGCCAAAAGATTTTTATGCATAATAAGAATTTAGGAAGCACCTGGAAGAACTTTGCCTATGAATTGAGAAGTTTTTTTAATGAATGGGTGAATGGAGTTAAAGCAGATAGTTTTGAAAAATTGAGCTATCTTATTATAACAGATCAGATAAAACGTAAAGTGTCTCAAGAAGTAAAAGATCACTTTATAGATGACTGCTCTAAGCTGAATTCGCCAGATGATTTAGCTGAAAAACTGGACGATTATGATACTTTGAGGTCAACTTTCAGGAGTAAACAACCGCATAAGGAATGGCATTACGACAAGCAGAACTCCTTTAAAGATGATTCAGCTTTTGCAACCAACGAAAAGAAAAAACTGTACGGTATTACACATAACGAGAGGGGTGAACCAAAATGTTTCCACTGTTCTAATTTCGGACACATTGCAGGGAACTGTTCGCTGACAAAATCAGTTTTAACATACAGAGAAGGTAATGAAACAGGCCATAAAATTATAAACTGTGTCGCCAAGAAAACGAATCATTCAAGTGAAGAAAGCTTATCTGTTAGACTAGTTGGCGAGAATTCAGGCGAGAGTAATTCATTTTTGAAGAAAGCGAAAATTAATAATTGTGATAACGTGCAAGCTTTAATTTATACTGGAAGTTCGTGTTGTCTCTTAAAGATATAAGTTGTTCAGAAACTTAAATTGAAATTTGAACGTGCTGCCAATAAAATATATGGTTTTGGAAGTCAAAAGATGCCTGCATTAACGTCTATGGGAAGAATTAAAGCCGATATTGAAGTTGATAGTGTAAAGGCCGAAAACACAAGCATATACGCTGTTCCTGACGATGCGCAGTCAGTTGATCTTATCATCGGACGGACATGGCTTGATCTTCCTCATATTGCTTATACAAAAATAGGAGAAAGAGTCCACATTGGATACCGGGAAGATGAACTATTTAGAAACTTTCCGATTGATGAAAAAGTGAATCCAGTCTGCCTTGAACGTCTTGAAACAGCTCAGTCAGAGAGTGAAAGTTTGCAGATTAAAGATACTTCCCAGCAAAAGATGATAGGCAATTTAGAGGATGATCTTAAAATGGTAAAGAATGAACTGCGACTTCTACAAGGAGATATTAAGAACTTTAAGGAAGAACGACAATCGTTGCTTCTTCAAATCCAGAAAAAGAATAAGAATGTCGACAACTTGAAAAGCATCAACGATTCTTTAGTGAAAACGAATTCATATTACGACAAAAACAAGTCAGGTAAAGTATCGCTTCGTAAAGGAGACATCGTGGCAGTTAGAAGAAAACCTAACACGACAGGTGAGTCAACAAAGACGCAACCACGATACCGAGGACCCATGGTTGTCACAGAAGTTCGCCCTAGTGACACATATAGAATCTCCCAACTAGCACCTAGAAAAGGCAGTCCTTATACTACAATAGTTCATGTCAGTCAGTTAAAGGCCTGGAGAAGCTGGATTGAAGATGATGATGACTCTAGTACGAATTCTCATAATGAACCTGAGATGCAAAGATCCAAACGAACTGTACGAAAACCACTGCGTTATGGAGATTTTATGCTGGATAGATAGAACTTTTTTTAAATGTTATATTTCAGCTTATTTTATCTTTTATGAATGTATATTTGTTTTGTTTTTGTAATGATATTATTGAATGTAAACAAAATGTAGTTCAATTGAGGTCAATTGAAAAGTCAGGATGGTCGAATGTAAGCGTATTTCATATTATGCCTGACAAAAGCATGACTGCAACATACTTATTGTATATCAGTGTATGATATCAAGTAAGTGGCAACAGTAAGATGTTGTGCTACTTTGAATTTGATGTTTAGAAATAGTCGAGAGAGAGACGATTACGAGAAGAGATGAGTACGGTACGTTTGAACGAAGCTACGTTTTGCGCAGTTACGAAGTGTAATGGTTGTGCTTAATAAATGTTGTTTTGTTTTAAAAGAAGTCTTATGAATGTCAATCGAGAAGCCAACAGGTGTGCGTAAATTCGTCGGCATGTGATGCGCTTCTGCTAGTGTGCAGTGAATATTTAGAGATGGAGGTGCCAGCTCAGGTGTCGTTTTCATGTACTGACTACAGTTACAAATATAGAGATATAATCCTAATTATACCTCATGTAGATTCGAATCGGGCCGAGAAACTTACTAAACCATAGAAAATTAAACCGAAATTTAGGAAGCTGAATTTTCTACGAAGTTATTTAATTGATTCCGTTTATCGTATACATAATTAATTAACTTCATTTAATCAAAAGGAATCGAAATTGATTTCAAATGAATTTGTGTAATAATGCGATGAAATAATAAAAATCACAAAGGTTTCAAAAACAATTATTTTAGTAAAAGGTAGAAAATATTTTTTTATCAAAAAGTTAAATGTCGAAAAAGTGGACTATCGTGATGAGCTGATTAAAAATAATTTATACAAATTGTAATTTTAATCACATTTATATTATATTTTTAATTTTTTATTGAAAATTTAGGAATTTTCTATCAAATTCATTGTGGCTTTTTTTAATGGTATTGTTTTCTACACCTCGTGCTGTTATAATTTTCTTTTGACCTCCACATTCTTGATTTTAAAACAATTTCCGCCCCTTTAGTACACTAATAAAATCGTAACCTTAAAAACATTTTATCTTTATGATTTTTCACTTTTTAGGGTTTTAAAATACATTATTATAAATATTGCGGAATTTTATAATTAATTGTTTCGAAAATTTACTACCACAAAGCGCCTTCATAAGAAATTAATATTTAGTTAAAATTAATAGTTTAACTGATAATTAAGTACTGAAAATATGAAAATACCTTATTTTTATCAGGAACACATAATTTTACAGAATTTCAGAACTCTAGTACACATCAGGATTTGAGCAAAAAATAGATTACAAAATTCTATGTTTACAGGCATAAAATTTACTAACAGGGAAAAAAATCAAATTAAATGAAGTCACACACACACACACACACACACACACACACACAGGTAAAAAAATCAAAGACAGATTTTAAAAAACCTAAATTAATCTCTGATCTTAATTTTAGATAAAGACCTAAAAATTAGATAGTTTACAAGAACACGTGGTTTTATTGTACTAAAGAGAAGAAAATATTCCTTTATTAAAAATATG
>BGPR01007873.1:38076-50638 GCA_013235015.1 Araneus ventricosus | reverse complement strand
GAACTCTGGCGTTTGGAGAATAGGAAAAACAACCAAATTCATCTATACTCTTTAAAATTGAGGTTTTTCTTCCAATAGCAAACTTTTAGCATTTCGGTTCAAACATTTTAATATATATCCGTTTCAGTAGCAATACCTACAAATGATTTTTGTTGAATTTTGCTTCGCTTTAAATGAATTTTGAAGCATTCATTATTTTATATATTTGCAGAACGTTCCTTCAAAAAAACCCAGAATTCTCTCTTGAAGTACATAAGAATTCAGCGTAAGAAGATTCCTACTACTACGAAGCGCGTTTTCGAGAAAAATGAGAAAGAAAAGGTTTGACTTCATATCCGGAGCACAGAATGTAAGCATTGTAGTCATGTTTAACTGAAGTAAGATAATCATATGGTAAAGAAAATCGTCCTTTGGGTGTACGTGAAAGCAGTCCAACAACCTAGATGATTGAAAATGACGCTTTATTTCGCGAATATTCCAAAAAAACTCGAAGCACAGTTAACACGAAAAAGCAACACTTGCACAAATTAGCAACACAAGCAGATAGAAAATTCACTATAAAAAGAATAGAAACAAAACTACAACAACAGCGTCTAAGATCTGATCAACTCGCTATGCGAACAAGACTCCAAAAAGATTATTCCCTCGTTTCAGCAGCCCGGTATTTATAGTCTTAACGACAGGGCGAGACGTCACATGGAATTTTCCAGAAGAATCCCCACATATTCGTCTCTAATAGAGTTAGAGTCATAATTCTCGCTATTCGACAACATTCGTGTTGTCGCCAAATTTGTAGGCAAGTTTGAAGCCAATGTCAGGGTGTATTGGCTAGGCCTTGCCCGCCATCCAATAAGAACACCTGTAAATATCTCTTTTCAACCATAAAACTTACATAGTAGGGAAACGGCATTACAGTTTCGTAACAATAAAGCCAGTCACGATCGTCAGATCTGAACACTTAAAGAATTTTTCAGTGGATTATTGCAATGAAGCGACATATCAAAACCCAATTATAACAGAAAGAGACTTACATGCCTGACCATATACTACCTATTCTTTGGATTTCGGATTCTGTGCAATCAGCTATCATAGGGCGAAGGCATACATGCCTAGATATATGCGATAGTTATTTTCGGCTAATTTCTATGTAAACACAGTATGACAGCTATCCCTTTTTCTAATAAAGGTTATTTTCTGTGTACCAGATGCGACATCATACTTAGCAATTTTCGTTCCTGATCAAAACAAGCTGGAATAGTTAAAATTCTTTTTAACATTCAGATTCCTAATTTAAAATATTAAGCGGCTACATTCATTTTATTTCTTGAAAGAACTCATTCTACAATTACATTTTTATTGAAATAGGTAGGAAGAAAGAGAAGTTGTGATAGTAGACTTCCATTGGGGATTGCAAGTTCTTATCAACTGGGAATATTTATTACAAACGATAAGAATATTTCGAAATATTTAATAGCTAAGTTCGAAAATTCTGTTTTTTCACTTTCTATTTGTGCTTGTTTCTTTCCTCTCATTCTACAGTCACTTTAAAAAATAGCGGGTGCGTCGGTAAGTGGACGCAAGACAGAATCGTACAGTGGTAGAATCACACACTCTCTTTCTTTCTTTCACTTCCCTCCCCCAAATGAAACAAAACATTTAAAAATTATATAATTATTTATTTATAATTTATGAGTAATACAGATAAAATATCATAAGGCATACAATCAGTTAATAAAAAAAATTATTTACATTTTTATAATTTTGTATATTGAAACAAAAATAATCTTATCTGATCATCACATTCTATCATGGAATCAGTTGGTTTGTAATAACTGAAATATGGTACAAATGTCTGATATTCTATTTTATTAAAACGTCTGAAAAAAAACTGCATCAGTGGTTGAGTGAAACTTCGTCGTCAACACTGCTGGATTACTGCTCATAGTTAAATTAAATTCATCAAAAAGAGATTTTACATGTGGCTCTGATTTTTATTCGCAAAATAAACAATTCTATCAGCAGCCAACAAATATTCCAAAGACCGTTTGCTGCCGCGTTTATTTAAACACGCATCGCTATTTCGTCCAGAGAAAAAAAATTATTATATTTCGATTTCTTTTTAATGATCGTGGTTTGAATAGAATTTTAACATTTTTTAATATGGCTAAATATGATTTTTTCGGATAATATTTTCCAAAGCTGTCGCCAAACAGCATCAAAATTCCAAATTCACAAAACAATCGTGGCAAACAGTCAATGGAAATTCGATTGTTTTCTTCCTCCAACTAATCATACAAAAACAATTTTACCGATTTCTTCTTCACAAATTGAGGCCTGGTGTCAGGAATGCTCTTTTCGGTTGCCGTAAAGGCATCAGGCACGGGGGTATGGGGAGGCGATCTCTCTGGAATGCTCAATTGCAGTTGGAAAAGGAGTGACCGTCCACCAAGAAGGGTGACCTATTTTAGAGAAGGAGAAAAGTTCATGCTTTGATGTGCCAAAGTGGAATGGATCCATCAAATTTACCATTCAAGACACAGGATGGCTTATCGAGAATTCTTTAGATTTAGGATATACTTTTTGCTGAAAACGGATACAAGAAAATCTACTATACTCTGTTTAGGAAAGAATTACCTATGTTCAAATGACTTTTAGATTGACATGATGGAGCATTAGTTTGGTGTCCGATGTGTTACAAACATTTTTTTTATTTCCTAGTAACTATTGCTGATGGCCATAAAAGAGAATAGCAAACAAAAGTTTACTGTTGGAAATACATCTAAAGGAATTTCAGATCTGCATGATTAGAATTGTTGTCTGGAAAATCCGCGAGTTTTTACCATCTATTTTACATGTTATTTTCCTAAAAAGTTAAAGAGGCCGCGGTGGCCTTGTGATAGGGTCTCGGCTTTGGGGCCGGAGGGTGCCAGGTCGAGACCCTATTCCACTGAAGATCCACCGTGTATGGGGCCTGTTGCACTTTAAATCATGCGTAGTGGCCAAACGTCCTCCCGTTTGTGTGGCGTGGAAGTTTGGAGAGGGGGTGCCAGCTCAGGTGTCTTCCTCATCACTTGACCGCGGTTCAAAATTACGGTCCGTCCCAAAATAGCCCTCGTGTTGCTTCAGAACGGGACGTGAATATACCTAAACCAAACCAACCTAAAAAGTTTAACTCATACTAAACCAGCCAAATGCATTCGTTCAGCTGTCTATTTTTTTCTTATTATGATTTCAGCCTTTTGTTAATACCATTTTTGAAATTTAATGTCTAATGCACAGACAAACATCACAAAGAATAACTTAAATATTTTTTTTCTAATTCAAGAAACATCAACCATCATTGAGTTATTCATAGACGTTTTAATTACATACAAAAATAACATAGAAGTTCTCAAAAGGCTTTTAAATGACTCAAACCGACGACACATCCGCAATGCACCATCTAATTAGAGAGTAGAGAAAACTGAACTATTCATGGTGTTCAGCTCTTTTACCGATTTGTTTTGTATGACAAATAGAGGTCTTCTGTTTAATGTCCGGAAAATGCATAGTTGCAGTTCTGGGAAATGAGAAGCCGTGCATCAAGACTGGGAGGCATATTTTAAGCCGTCGAAGGCGTATGGAGGAAATTTATAACCCTGATATGCGAAAATGGATACGATTGGTTAAAATTGTCTCGATTGAGATAGGGAGATTCATTTGATGACTTTTAGAGTTTTGCGTTCGTAGTAATCTTTGTTAAATCTTTAAATGGATACATGGAAATTCATTTTAGAAATTTGTTTGAGAATTATGGATGCTTAAATGACTGAAATAAAAATAATGAGATTTCATTTATTTATTAAGTTTTTATGTCTCAAATCTTTTCTCCATTTCTTTCCGTGAATTTTGGGGGGAAAGGTTGCGAAAGGAAGATGGGTCAAATCTTTATCTTCGAAAAGTCATTTGAAAACTATAAACTTTCTTGATTATATTGTTAACGCAACAAAATAATTAAAATTATATTGTTAACGTAATTTAGTTATAGCACGTTGACAAATTTTCTCCTATGAAATTTTATAATTTTGCAATTATGAATGTATTTTTGCATTGAATTAAAAGACACTATTTTTAAATTTGAATTAATGCGAACAAGTATAAATGTAAATTATTCAATTTTAGCAAATATGAGTACCATAGTACTTCTTAATTATTTAAATTTAAATAAGAGCATTGCTGAAAATCGTAATAATGCGTAGATTAAAGTTAAAGAATGTCTAATTTAAATATGTCCTTAATCTGGAAAGAGTTGCTCATCATATAATTTTATTAGTTTTATTTGGTTTAGATCGATTAAAGTTCCGTGTTGAAGTTTGGTTTAGTTAGATTTGTCTACCGTTTTGAAACAACATGAAAACTATTTTGGAACGAATCTCCCAATTTTGAGCTGTGGTTAGATGACAAGAATGGCGCCTGATCTGACATCCTTCTCTTTAGTCTTCCACACCTCAACAGCAGGTACCATTTAATTATGTAGTTGAATACATAGTGGATCACTGTTTTTGAAATATTAAGCATGTACAATGTATTTGTAATTAAACTGACACTATACTCAAAGTAATTTCTGTCTCAGCCAGAATAGCACAAAACTTAATGATTGGACTACTGACGGAATGGGAAGAAGAAATTTGCAAATTAGTAATTTCAAAAATCATCAACAGAGTAAATGCGACACTGCTGTAGCGCAATGCAATGATGATGATTCCCGATTCACTTTTACTCGGACGATGCTTAGCCGTAAAGAGTTCTCAGGAGAGATAATACTGTTACGAACCTGTAATGTCACTTTCCAGCAGTGTTAGTTTTATAGTTGGATAGAGACATTTACAGAGATTCTATGAGATTTGAGGGGGAAGGGAAGCCAACGACCCCGACCTTGGCGACCGTTTGGGGAACTTGGCGTCAAATTTGGAGAGTATGGCGAAAAACGAAGGTCCTCAAAAATCCTAGAATTTTCTCGCTATCTCTATTAGTAGCGAAGATATAAAGAAAGTTCTAGATGATTCCATATGACGTCACATCCTGTTAGAAAAAGTTTAAAAACCAGGACGTGCTGAGATGAATTATGATCGACTTGGAACGCCTTTGGAGTGCGAACGTCTTTGGAATCTCTTTGGAGTCTTCTTCGCTTTGCGAGTTGGTCAGTTCACAGTTTCAGCAAATACAGTTTTTGGATCAGACAATCTATGGGCAGGATAGTGTACAACCACACACTGATAATTGTTACAAGAGCAGATGCCGTATTAGATGTGAAAGGAATGTACTAAACAAAGCGTGATGTTTCACTGTTTTTCTTCTTACTCTTTCGTTTTCCTAAAATTTATATCCCCTTTCTTACATTATACTAAAACAATTTTCCCTTACAGACGACTTATGGAATTACAAATCTTTTTGCTTATTCCTTTTTTCAAGCGGTCATCAGCTTCGTGACCCAGTTTGGTTTGCTGGAAAAGTAGTGGTTTTAAAGTCTCGTTTCAAAGCAATACGTGCGTTATTTTGGGACAGAT
This sequence comes from Araneus ventricosus, assembly GCA_013235015.1. Classification (NCBI taxonomy): domain Eukaryota; kingdom Metazoa; phylum Arthropoda; class Arachnida; order Araneae; family Araneidae; genus Araneus; species Araneus ventricosus. The sequence continues at coordinate 45,092 of BGPR01007873.1, read as the reverse complement.
TTCGTAATTCTGAACATTGGTTGAAGAAGAGAACAACATCTGAGTAAGCATCCCTCTTTCCACACCGGCGAAACTCCGTTTGGTACTATTCAGGTTGTGAAAACGAGTTACAGATGACTTCATGCTACACTTTAATTACAAACATTCTGTATAATATAGTCATAGCATAGTATCTATTAATTAAACCTTTTTGTACCACAATGAAATCAATCAGTTTCCATTCTTACAGTATTCAAACTGTCTTTTGAACTAGTATTACAAAATAAACTCTATAACAAACTTTATTTCCACATCAATGCTTAGTTGCAATTTATTTATATACGATTATTCTGACAAGGACATTCTTATTTTTTTCTGAAAATTCTTGCAAATATTATACAATTGGAGATTCCTCCAAAGATTCCTGTGGAGTTTCAAAATAAAATAATATACTTTTCATAACTTGTCGGTTTTCCTGTTGGAAGTTCAAAATTAAAAGAAATATTTTAAAGCCAAAGTGTTACGCTGAAACAGTTAGTTAGAACAGTTTTATGCTTAACAGAACATGAAAGAATTACCTTTTCTTTCATCACATCACAATATGTCGGGAATAATGTATGAGGTGTTCATCTTTCAGAAATTGTTCTCTGTTCTCCATATCATATGGTAGCAGTCTTTATTCTGAACTATTTTTACAAGTCTAATTTTAGAACTTATTTAATGTGGCACTCTAAAATAATACTTTGAGAGATGGAAAATAGAACCTGTTGCTTCTTCTTCACCTATATAAGGTCAGTTTTATGTATTGCAAATTTTCAAACCGTAAACACAATATTATCGGACTAAAGGGGAATTAGTATAAGGTTTATGTAGGCTGATCAACTAGGAAAATTTTGATGGTTTCATTTGATGATCTTGTATAGTTGTACTATGGTGAATTGATGGTAGTCACTTATTCAAAGAAATTTCATTCTGGTTGATTTTAAAAACTATCAAACTGTTGTGCACAATCGGCTTAACAACTTTCTTGCTGAAGAATATTTTTTTATATGGTAACATGAAGTTTGTTCGAGTCGACATCAGATTGTGTTTTTTTTCGTATACTAAATTTACAAGAGAAAGTAATGTAATAGAAAAAAGTATTCGACCTCTAGATTTTCATAAAATTCTACGTTTTAGATATCCGAGGTCGAAAAAAACCGTTTTTTGGAATTATTTATGTCTCTGATCACTCAATTCTTTAAAGAGAACAAACTAGTCAATTAAATTTGGTATGCGATCTTTACATCATAACTGTAGATCCTTAATAAAATGTGGACGATATCCATCAACAGGTAGTCTATATGTCCGTACGTGTGCACGTGAACACGATAAGAACACCCACAGTGTAGCAAGAAAAACGGATGAAATTTCGCTTATGGTTTTTTACCACCAGAAATTTAGATCTATGTCAAATTTCGAAGGAATTTCAATAACTGGTTTCATATTTTGTCGGTCTGTCTATTCCTGTGTATGAGAGTGCCAGAACTCAAAAAAGAAACAAGCCAGATAAATGAAATTTTATATGTGGTTTTGACACCGTAATTATAGATCGGTACTAAAATGTGTATCTAATAAGTTAAAGGAACAAGATTCAGAATATATACTCGATCCTTTTCACTATACGCGACAAAGCTAAACCCAAAAGGCCCCATACTGTGAAAGTTTAAAGAAATTTAGCGGGAAAGCACTCCAACTGGATTATTTCCTTTAATCTTCTCTTTTCATTTATTTATATATTCTTCGTCTTCATCCGTAATAATAAAAAAGTCACAAAACAAACTTTCTCTATTCCAAGAGAACAAGTTCCGATTATATCCATCATAATAATCCTTTCTTTCCACCTTATGAATCTTACTAAAGCTAGACCCATGGTTCATTACAAGTTAACGTTTTAGTATTTGTATCACGCTCTTCTCATAGACAAGATTCCTAGATTAACTCCTGCGGATAGTTGAGTTATTGTCAAAAGTTGTGATCCTACACAAAGCGACGTGTTTTGATATTCGAAAGGACTATATCAACAGTCCAGAAGGATGCCAAAGCTTTTATTTCTGAGTTATCCTATATTTGAAGAATTACTGTCATATATTAGATATAATAGCTTTGAAAGAAAGAGAAAAGAAGCCTCAAATATGAAATTTGAGATTCCTAAAATCTTATTATTATTAAAAAATAATACAATTATAAATTGAAAAAGATAAATGCAGTACAACACCGGTTAACAGAACTAAAGGGGGTGGGGAAGCCGTTTTGGATAACGATTTTTTGGTTAAGAAATGAATATCTATTATTATTTTGTATCTAATTACAGTATATAATTCTTCTCTTTGTGGGCTACACTTATGTTCTTTATTAAAGTTAACCCTTCGCCGGGAACAACATTCGCACAGGCAAGTTCGAGAGCAACACGCCAGACACTGGAAAACAGTATCGTAATTAATATTGTTAATACCCATTAATTTCAATTTTAGAATTATAAAATTAATCATTGACCTTCTTACCGTACAGTTTCATACGTGAACGAGGTTTTAAAATTAGATAGTTTATATTGTAAGTGATGTCCCCAAGGTTCTATTATTGACCCCACCATTTGGAATTTTTATATCAATGAAGTTCTTAAGATCGAGAGTGAAAATGGATATATTCAAGCTTTTGCAGATGACCTGGCGCTTATTAAATGGGGCAGGACAAGAAAAATTTTAGAAAATAACACTAATGGTTTTTTGGCAAACATATACGAAAGACCTTAAATTTGAACTGTCCCCGGACACATAACATACAGAGCACAAATCACCTACGGAAAGGGATCGGGACAATCTACTACTCTAAAAAGGCCTCCTGGTTTTTATTTAAATAATAAAACTATTAAAAAAGCTACCTCTATTAAATATTTTGGGATTTTATTAGACGATAAGTTAACATGGACAGCCCATATTTTAAACTTACACAATAAAGCGATTATCTTAACTAAAAATTTTAACCAAATTACAAAGATCAATTGAAGTGCAGACAAAACTTTAATTAAATATTGGTATGACACACTCATAGAGGAAGCCCTTATTTATGGGGCAGGAATATGGTGAGGATCTTTGAACACGACCCAAACCAAGCGTCTACACTCCATTCAACGAATTTTCTTAGTCCAATTTACTAGAGCTTACAGAATAACATGCACTAATGTCCTGTATGTTCTGACTGTAATTGGTTTCCACCCCCTTCACATTGTGGCCAGAGCTATGTACCTTAAGTTCCAAATTTGGGTGATGCGCTCCAGGGAAGCTGAACTTTTACTTAATATTGATAAAATTGTCAAATTTATAAGGACTTCTGAAATTCCTCCCGAAAAAAATAATAGAGCTAACTGGCAAGATAAATTATAATACTTATGATTTGTACACGGATGGATCCAGAATCAATAATGAAACTGTATTCGCAATGAGCATCTTTAAAAACAACGAACCTTATAAAAAGTTCTTATATAGACTGAATCCAACAAATTCTGTCTTGCTTTGCTGCCGGCTGGGCTCTAGAGCATGGTCAACTAGTGAATATTCATTCTGGTCCTCAATCGAAGCAATTAGGAGCGTAGAGCCCAAATCGGAATTTGTGAATAATATTAAAGAGAATATTTATAATTCCAAACGGTTGGTTAGCTTCACCTGGATGGAAGCTCATGCAGGTAACTCAAGTAACGAGCGGGCTGCCGTCAGGCAAAACTGAAAACTACAATGGGACAATATTTAGATCTCCCCGTCCCATATTCATACGTCAAATTAAAAGTCAAACAATTTATAATTCATGAATGGGAAAATTACTGGAACCAACACGACTCAAGTTCTGTTATTAGTGTCAAGACAATCATGGACAAAGGGGATAAAAAAATTTAATCGTTAAGAAATATTTACTTTTTAGAGGGCATGGTCCTTTTCCGACCTATTTACACAGATTTCATCTATTAAGTTCCCCAAGTTGTTCTTGTGTTCAGGTGGGCGATGCAGATCATTATATATTTGACTGCACACTCACCAAAGAATTACGCCTCAAGAAGCCTGCAGAATAAAATAAGAAGAAATGGTTTAAAATATAATGCATAATAAAAGGTGACAAATAAATTAATGGAAACACATACTATTAGTAACAACATTTGTGATTGGCCCCAGAGTGAAATTGCTTTTCAATAATATTAAGATATCTTAACTATTTTACCTAAACACCATAGATTAGGAAAATTTTAGGTGGGTTGTCCCTGCTCCCAGTGCTAAGTTTATAGCAATTTTACTACCTAGTTCATTTTAGCTGATTGTATTGTTTTTAAGTTAATCTTGGAATTATTAAAATTTTTTGTGTTAACAGATAAATTTAATCAAAAATTTCCTGGGTTTTGTTGAGCATTCACCCTTGGAGAATCCCAATTGTAACCTTTTTTATCCTTCTTATTTTTAAAATTTGATAGTTTTATTCTTGTATTTTTATTCTTGTTTGACATAATTGGACTTTTGTGGATTTTATTGTTTTATTGACTGGTGAGAGACGCAGGATCTGTTTTTAGCGCCCATTTTGTAGATTATTAATGATAACTTTCACATTTTTTTATTGCAAACTTCTTTTTACCTGTGTATTGTGCCGAGCTTGTACTTGTGTTTTACTCATTTGGATACACTCTGGGGGCTCCTCTTTTTAAATATTTTATATATTTTAATGTTGGCTCCTGATCAGGTGATTGAAATCAAACAAAATTGAATTGATTTATGGTTCTCTTTAAATGTACTATCGATTGATGGCGTATTTGGCTGGAGTTTTTCCCTTGTGTGTGTGTGTTTTGGTTTACTTAATTTACTTTTGTTGTTGTCCCTTTTTTGCAGTGTTTGTAACGCTCTGTGCTGTCTTTGTGATGCTTTTCTGTGTGTCGCGTCATATTGACTTTTTTTTGTATTACTTATGTATTTCCCTGCCGGACTACTAAAGTCCTTACACCCCTTCGGGTAGGCCCAACCGGTGTGGGTTTTAAATAAAAAAAATTAAATTAAATTGACCTTCTTAGGAAGGTTCAAAGAAAAAAGTGGGGATAACGATGCAAAAAAAGTCTCGACTTGGCGATTATTTCCGTGCAGTACAGTACGTGTTTTTTGGATTTGCGATTTCAGAGACAGTTCGGATAACCCTGGTTTAGGCTAACCCGAGTTCTGTTAACCGGGGTTTTACTGTATCATTAAAAAAATTTAAAGATATATACACCTCTAGTCCGAAACATCGTAACATGATAATGCCTTAGGCTTGATTCGTCTGTCTTTATAATTTTTTAAAACATTTTACTCTTCATTATAGCAACGATAACATGTACACAAAAAATGTTTTGAATATCGCCGCAACGTGTGAATATAAACGCAGCAACTAAAACAATGAAAAATATTGTTGTAAAATAAACCATTATGATTAATTTTTACTTAAGAATCTAATTATAAGTTTGTAAAACTCTTACTTAGTGAACACTTACCACGTGCCAACTTTGATAGCTCTATTTCGAACGCCCTGCCCCGTACAGCGTTTTGAAATTTTTTTACTTCATACATGTCGCATCACTCATGTCGATTAATCGCATGTCGCAATTTGCAGATAGTATCAACTTGTAAACATTATCAAATTAAAGCCTTCCCCGATTAGACTTTCATCTTCTCTCGTCTTTTCTTCTCTCCTTCTTTCTCTTCTTCTTCTTACACTCTATTTTAAATTTAGAGTAGCATTTGTAGAAGTACTAGATAAATCGCGAGGATTAGTATGCAAAAATGTCTTTTTTTCTTTATTAGTGAGACTATTTCCTCTGAAAAAATATTTTTATAGTATTATCTCACGCAAACCAAAGAGCCGTTTTAATATCCAACATAGTACAAGAAATATTATCCAGTAGTTCTCACCCTTTTAATACTTGGGATACAGTTTTCCACATCAATTTCTATTACAGCGTTTCATTGAATTTTTATCCTCTTACTTTTTTCTTGAATGCCCAGTATTATTAATAATACTAATTAATATTAGCGGTTAAATAAAAATCGTAAATACCTAGGTATTTTTTCATATTTTCTCCATCATCTTTTATGGCATTTCGGGTTTGAATAATTGGGAATCACTGATATCTTGATTTCAACAAAGCAGATGGTAAGGCAAAATAAAATGAAACGTTCCATGTAAAAAAAAGAAGCGGAAATAATTTCAGCTCCATATTTTTCTCAATGATCAATAAAAGTTCCAGTTTAAACGAAAAAAAGTAAATGATTATGAACACAATACAGAAAACTTGTTATACTTTCATATCGCATCGAATCCTTATATCACTCTGAAGTTGTTTGCGAGTGAAAGAACGTTTCTAAGTTAAAGTTAAAGCACTCCCTACCTTTATCTCTTATTGAAACGTTAATATTGACTTAATTAAAGTAGTTCGAGACTATCTGAACCCGAATTCAATAGTATTAGCTCCATTGACATATTTCTTAGATTGCACAATTGGCGGTGATTTAAATCTCATTCTTGGAAAAAATTGCTTTTACAAAATAAAAATTGATTTGTGTTTTTAGCAATTTATAAAATGCCTGTGCATTGTTGAGAATACCTAATAATTATACAGATATACAAAACGATTTTTTCTTCCTATATTCCTTTTCATAGAACACTGAAGATTTGTATAGGATTAGAAATAAAATATTTCTTTAATACTTAATATTATAAATAGAATTGGTCTAAAACTTAAACTGTGGTGAATATCAGACAATTTTCCTAGGTGCTTTTCACATACATGTACTCGTATTTTATGAAATACGAATCCAGAAGTATTCAGTATTATTTAGAATGAATGAAGGCGATTTGACTTTTGACATTCTGTAGAAGTAGGTATTGTCTAGAATACCTAGGTATTAACATGGAAGGATAAGAAAGATTTTTCTTTTGTTATTTCACATCATAATTAGAGAAATATCTAAGCATTTCTTATTCCATAAAAAAAA
>BGPR01007873.1:15664-38066 GCA_013235015.1 Araneus ventricosus | reverse complement strand
AATTTTGAACCGCGGTCAGATGACGAGGACGACACCTGAGCTGGCACCCCCTCCTCCAAACTTCCGCGCCACACCAACGGGAGGACGTTTGGCCACTACGTATGATTTAGCGTGCAACAGGCCCCATACACGGCGGATCTTCAGTGGAATCGGGTTTCGAACCTGCGACCCTCCGGCCCCGAGGTCGAGACCTTACCACTAGGCCACCGCGGCCTGAAGCAGCAAAGACAAGAGGCTCGGGGTACGAAAAAAGGAGTTGTTACAAAGAAAACTGAAGTTTGGTTCCTGTAGGTCAGCTAAGAAGACCGAAATTCTGACACTCAGTGACGTCCGTTCGATCTTCTAAAGAAAATATGATGCTGTATCCAGCGTCTGATGAAATCTATGTTGACCTTCAATCGGAAGATTGAATACAGTGTTGCAAATGCCACACAAAGTGGCATGAGGGCTGCTCAGACTCCGAAGGATGAAAATTTGTGTCTAATTGTTGTAAATAAAAAATACTGGTTTTGAGTTATATTAATTTATTATGAGCTCAAATTTTGAACAAAATAATCCTTTCGTGACACACTAATCAATTAAAAATACTTATGAATCTTTAATTAATTAGTGTCTGCTTATATTTTCTAAAAATAAAAATGGATTCAACTTTTATCATAATTGTCATCTTGCCCCAGAGCCATCGGGGTAAATTGACATTTTTGCTTAGTTTTTTTTAACGGCAAAATAACTTTGATTATATTAAAATAAAAATTTCTCCATTTAGGTACAACACAGTAAAAGGTCAATCTAATAATGCATAAAAAATTTACCCCGAAATCTGAATTTATTAAAAATGGTTAAATGTTAACAGCGTCAACTTGGTCTGGTCTACTCTATAATATTTGGAATTCGATTTCATTGGTTAGGTTGTATATATAAATTTTCTATAAATATGTAAGAAAATAATTTGGAGTTATTGAGATTAAACTAGATTTATTGATATAATTTATAAGTGGAATATTTTTTGTGCGCAATATAGCTCTATAGAGATGTGATTAGTAGAAGAAAACATGTATTCGTTAAAATGACTGTACAGCTTATCAAAAGTAAACCTTATAACAATCTTCGAATTTTGCATTGCAACGCCAAAAGACGTCATTATTCATAAAAATATATCTGGTAATCAAAAGGCAGAAAACCTCCGATCTGACTAGGTATACGGAACGACTGCAAGACCGGCCACCGCGACAATTAAAGCGATCACTGTGGCCGAACGCATCATAAACCCAATTACGAGCAGCACATGCGACGACTCCCCGTTACAGAGGTAAGACCCATTTTATGAGATGTGCCCAGATTAGCCAAAATGTATCCACATAGGGGGCGATGCTACAGCTTAATTACACGGAAGCGTCTCATCCCTATATTTGGGGAGCTTCCCTGTGGGAGAATAAAATATATAAAGTATTTTATATAGAATCGTAACCTAAAAGAGCACGAAACAAAGAAGTCATATATACTGCACTATGAAGAGAGTTTGATTAATGAAATGCATAGATTAACCAAATATAAAATAATAGTTCTACTTTTCTATTTTAAAGTGGATGAATAAATTTTAGACATGAATACTTATTATAAATTCATCGTCAATGCAATAATCATTCCTCACAGAAAAAAAAGAAATAATTTTACGTTTTCAAAATGTAATGTGTCATTCAACACTTTAAGAAAACAAGAAAAATACAAGTGTATCAGAATATTTGAAAATTATTAATCAGAGAGTTTATAAATACTGCTATTATTAATATAACAAATGAATAGAATAATCTAATAATTACTAGTTTTATTGGTATATCTAATAATCTAGCCAATATCTGTTTAATTAGTAAATCAAAATATCTAACCATTACCAGTACAATTAGTCCGACTAATAAATCTTATGTCATTTATTTAACTAGTGGTATTAGTTATCTCGCCCGTCATAATCTACATATTTATCAGATAATTAAACAAGTATCAAATTATCCAGAAAAATCGACCCGAGCATTGCAGTTCAGAGAACATAAATAAATATAGGAAATTAATTAAATCTATATATAAAAGAACATGCAAATTACCCAAGCAATAATAGTAATGTCCTCCAGACAATTTATGAAATTTGAAATTAAAACCTTATTCATCTAAAACTTAGAAAACATAATCAAAAAAGACAACTTCCTTGAATTGAACTTTTCCTGATACCTTTCACAGAGGATTCTGTTAGCTGTCCAAGCATTCCCTGGTCGTTGAATGCTGACGTAAGCTCTTTCTTCGTTAGAAAAAAATCCGTCTGGGCTGGAATAAAAATTTCTTAACATACCCACCTGAATTATTAAATGGGCACGTTTCAGTAATAGCTCCAGTGACTGTTGAGCGTGGAATAGCTGACTTTGCTTCGATGACGAGCTAGCCTTTTGGAGGAATTTCAAGAGCTATTTTGACGATGTTGAAAATTTAATGCTCAGATACCTCTCTGAATACTACAGATGAAAAAAAATAAGGTTTCCATAAATATAACAGTCTGTGCAAGCTTTCCTCACTCAAAATCTTAGAAGAAAGGTAAATGATTTCTGCTTTACATATTTATGGCACAAGAAAACTCAGATATTTTCCCATCAAAGTTTTCATGTATATTCTACGACAGATGCGCTAAAATACGCAACATAGAGATGTTTGATGTTTTCGACTGAGTAAGAAAATGGTATTTTATTATCCATTCTTATTTCTTGCAGTTTTAAAGTCCTGCACATCAATCTCGATTAACAGAGATGCCATATTTGCCCTTTTATGAAAAATCCAGTTCCATGTGTTGTATCTATTTATTGATGTAATCTAAGCACAAAAATATTGACTGGTTGTGTACAGCTTAAAGTGCAGCAGCAAAACATTTTGATTTCAAGAGTAGGAACTCCAAATGCAAAAAACAATTAGTCAAAAGTTCTCTTTAAAATATGAGAACATTTGTTGGAATAAACTAACTTTCAAGCCTCGTTCAGTTGAGTTAGGTTATAGAAATCATTTTGGGTTTGTGTTGATATTTTGGTTAGTTTATTTCTTTTCATCCTCCTATTCTTCTGTCTGAAACGAGGATTTGGAAGTGGTTCAAAATCAGTACGTTGATTAATAGTTTAATAATTTTAAGCTCTCCTCATAACATTTCTCAGCATTAAAACTACTTAAATTTGTTTTATATTTATATAATATTTATGTTTGCTGAATTTTAATAAAGACAATTCTGTGTTTTTTTTTTCAATTGTGTATAGCCTATTTTCCTCGAATGCCATGAAGTAAAAAATAGCTAATTAACTTATGCTATGAAAACAAATTATCTCAAGTTTATTATAAGTCTTCCTTCAAGTGACATTAGTGATCGCTTGTTGGCGTCTATTTTTTTAATTTATTTTTTTCTAATGTGGTCCATGAGTTCATCTAATGATACTTTTGTCACTGATAGGAAGACGTGAAACTTTTCATCATTACTCTTTATACTCTGTTTAGAAGAAAACCCTCTTCACCTCGTGACTTGAAACTTTTGTGAATGCAAAATAGTTCCTTTTTCTTTAACTGATTGTTTCTTAGAAACAAAATAACTACTCCCTCGTTCAAAACATCTATTTAAACGTTATTGTTCAATACAAAAATGGACGCTAATCTACAAATATCTCAAGTGCTCTGCGAATTCTTAATTGAATCATTGCGCCAACACTTTCTCATAACAAAAGGGGACCATCTAATTAAATGCATAAATCTAAACAGTTAAGGAGTTAAAGATTTCAAAAGTCTTCAATGATGTAATGATGCAATCAGTATGTTCAAATCAGAAATATTTTTTGGCAGATTTTCTCTACTTCAATTAGATAATTTTTTAAGAAAGATTAGTTACGCACTAAATTAATATAAATCTTCACTAAAATCTGATTTAATTCCGCAATTATCAATTCAGCAATTTCTACAAATCAATGAAGTACATATAATCAAAAATATGGTGTAATTCAGTCTTAACTTGACAGATCCTTTGAAAATTTTATTTTTAACTTCATCTTTGCTGGCAACAAAAAATAATAAACCTAATATTTAAAATTGTTACAATTTAACATTTTGTAACTCTATTGCACTCATAATAACTAACAAATCTGTCTAAGTTTGATTCAAATATTTTTTCATAGTTCTGGAAATCAAATGATGATTCCTTTGAGGCCTCGTTATTTTACAGCTGACGTACCAAGTCACCGGGGTTTTCTTTTGAATTTTATTTTAGCATTGTTAGAATATAATAGCTTCATAAAATATCTCCTCTCTACATAAAAAATTTTAGGTTCCATTCAAAAAGTTGTAATCATTTAAAAATTTGTATGTATTTGTTTGTATTTGTATCAAGAACTGAAGGGCATTGCAGGATGCACAGGAAAGGATGACCTCCATTTCTTTCTTATAGAATTTATTTAGATTAGTGGAAAAATATGTTTACATTAATGCGTTACTTAGGAATAAATTTGTCGATATTTATGAATACTTTTGGTGTAATATATCAAGGCGTTTGTGTGTTTTTTATTCTCACTTCAGCTGACATCGATGGGAAAATTGTTTGAAATTAATGCAGAAGTGAGAGAACAAATAAAAATAAAGCTTAAAAACCATTACGTTCTTGGGGAATTTTTTCTATCCGAAATTCATTCTTTATCATTATGATGGAATTATACAGCCTTCATGATTTAGAGTTATAACTTTTATGCAGTTATTCACTCAAGTGTTTTCATTTATGTAAAAACTATTTAATGATTTAATTCAATTGAAAGATTTAATTCGAAAGGAATTAAGTCATACACGAACTGATGCATTTGAGGGGAAAATAAAAAAGAGAAATGCACTGAAGAAAAATCTTATAATAATCTATCATTAACTTCCGGTAAAGAAAGTTTTTATCCTCTTTTCTTTGAAAGTTGAATTTTAGAGGATTTGAATTAAATACTGAGATTTAAAAAAAAAATTTAGCTCTCAGTTCTGTTTCAAAAGCGTTAGGATTCATTCAATCAAGTTTAAACAAAGAACTTTCAGCAAATGTTAGGAAAAGAACTCCTCCAGACTCGAAAGTGAAAGAAACAAAAGTGAATTATCTCTTTGAACATTCATGCAAAAAAGAAGTATTTCAAGAATGTTCTTAAGAAGGTCTTAGTTTATTAATTTCAAACACAAACCATGTTGAAAATTTTAAGAGCGCGTTAATCATTAGGTGATGCTTTAAAGAAATAGTTTCTAGTTTCGCTTCTCTCGGCATAACACTAATGCTTAAATTGCTCTGAAGGAAATTATCTTCGATTCAAAATGACTCTTAATTTAAGGCTGCTACTCGCATTTTATTTAAATTTTTGTTAGGCTCAGAAAATAAAGAGAAGAGTCAGAAAAAGAAGTAGATGCATTTTTGTAAGTGTTCAATAAACAAGCATAACATTTTATGGATTGAAAAAATAAGTTAAATACTTGTTTCGTTCACAATTTACTCAGAATAATCAATGATGAAGACGTAATTGTTTTTATAGTACATACAGTGGTGGGAAGTTAAAAAATATCCAAAAGTTAGAAATAAGTTTTCTGTTTAAATTTAACAGGAATAAAAGGATTATTTCTTTCTTTTTCTAGAGAGAATAAAATCCATCTAGAATAAAAGACATTTGTGAATACTTAATTCAATGTCCTAAACTTGAATTATTTTTCTTGCCATTTATTTTTGAATTTTAGAAGAAAGAAAAGAAAAGTTAACTTTTTGCTTGCTCAGAATTATCTATTATATTATTAGTAGAATAAATTTGATGATTTTTTATGTTATTTTACTATATGCGACTGAGGAAATTTAATGCTGAAAAAACTCGGTAGCAAATTGAAGTGCTTTATAAATTTCCGTAATATAGTAATTGTACAGGAATTCGAAAATGTCGAATAAATTCTTGTCTCATTTATTAGCTAATCATGCATTCTTTATTGTTTGGTGCAGTGTAAAGGTATTCTTACAAAAACTCATGCATCCAAGTTCACTTCCCTGCAGCTTACCTCGGAGAAATTATGTGAATAATTTAGATTTCGATAAAACTTTTTTATAACATTATAATTTCAAAAAAATAAATTCCCAGATGTTGTTTAATTTTAGAAACGTTTGAAAGTATATTCTATTTAAAAATGTATTATGAGTGTCATACCAAAATAAATAAACAATTATATCGTCAGCCAAAGTCAGAAAATTTGCTATAAACAATTGAGTCTTTTCCTTCCCGAAGTCATTTTCAATAGCATGAAAAGTCGTTCCTCAAAACAGGGACGCTAATCACTAGCGATTGCAACACTTACGATAAGTCACAAAATTCTACATACACTGGCGGCCAAATGTTAAGATCAATTTTTAAGATGCAAATAATTAGGACTTAATATGGATACAATGGTTCGCAATTAGTTGCAGAGAGCCGTGGATTATACACTTATCGGAACTCACATTTTACAGCAAAGATTTGGTCACAAGGGCATTTGAGGGCGACCAGAAAGTGAGGAAGACGAAAAGGTATTTTGCCCCACCCCGTTTCACAGAAAGCTGATAATGATTTGAAACTTTCATCAATGGTTTTGTTTGATGTACATAATATTTACCTGAACTTTCTTAAAAATAGCAAGAATATTCGGGAAAATATAAATGTTTCTTTTAAAAATCCCAAATTTTCCAGCATGTTTTTTTTGCTTATAACATGCAGAGTTTTCAGCCAAAGTGTACGAAACTTACAGAATACTTGACAATATGCAAAAGACGGACTTTATTAAATTTTAATTTAAATACTTTGAATATCACAAGAATTATTATGAGTATTTGTAGCAATTTAAATACTTTGAATATCACAAGAATTATTATGAGTATTTGTAGTAAATAATTTTTACTGCGCATGTTCGAAAAACGTAGCGTTTTCTTTCATAATTTCAGAGCCAGATATGTAGGGCAACTTATATAAAAATTCCAGATCAATACCGTTAATATTCAGAAAGATATCGGCAATGCAGCGAGTTGAAGAAGAGAAGCTGAATGATGAGTGATCTTGCACAAATTGATATTTTTTAAACTTGAATCTTCGAACAGTAATATTGAATTTTACTAGAGTTGAATATACTGAAAACTCATGTATACTTATAAATTAAACACATAATTTAAATTGCATTTCGATGATAACTATTCAAAAATTCAAGTTTAATAAATTTCAGTTTTTGCATGGGCCCTCATCATTCAGATTCTCTTAGAGTGTATCGAAATTCACCTCGCTGCAATGCGCAGGAAAAAATTATTTACTACAAATTCTCATATTTCCTGTAATATTTAAAGTATTTAATCCAAACTTTAATACAATGCTTCTTTTACGTATTGTCAAGTATTCTGTAAGTTTCGTACAATTTGGTTGAAAACTCTGCATGTTATAAGCAAAGCACTTGATGGAAAATTTGGATTTTTAAAAAAAACTTTATATTTTCCAGAATGTTCTAGATATTTTTACGAAAATGCATGTAAATATTATGAACATCAAACAAAACCATTTATGAAAGTTTCAAATCATTATCAGCTTTCTGTGAATCGGGATGGGGCAAAATACCTTTTCGTCTTCCTCACTTTCTGGTCGCCCCCTAAATGTCCTCGAATCCAAACCTTTACTGTAAAATGCGAGTTCCGACCAGTGTATAACCCACGACTCTCTGCAACTGATTGAGAACCATTGTATCCATATTAAGTCCTAATTATTCGAATCTTAAAAATCATCCTTAACATTTGGTCACCAGTGTATGTATAAATTCAATTAAGTTATGAAACTTCGATATATGTTATTGATTGTTTATGTAAAAATATCACAAACATATCGTCATCTTACCCGATTGTGCGGGTAAGTTGGCGAAAATGATTTTTTTTTTAAAAAATGGAGCTTTGGGGTCTCAAATTCATTTGAAACTAAAAATTAAAAAAAATAACACTTTAAAGTAAAGAGTTGCAAGAAGATTTTGCGGAAACAATAATCCTCCTGCAACGAATATTGAGGTCAGTAAAAATCCCCAAAGCTTAAGGTCGTCATCTTACCCGACTTTCCCCTACATATTAACTATTGCTAAGCAGTGAATATTCTTTCCATTCAATTTTAACTGTCTATTGGAAATTTTATTGCATTCCTCCGCTAATCTGATTAAAACACTAAATCATCTTCGCCTAAGACCATGTCGCACACCCTTATCATAAACTAGAATTTAATTACCTTTATTTCTTTTAGCAACGTAAACTTTCTTAATCGTATCCTTTGAAACTGAAGCTGTTTACCTCTAGGGTATTTGCATTAATGAAATGTTCAGACACTCTTGTAATCTGTCGAAACATTCTTTCACAATCAAAACATTCTTTTATAATACATCTCCATTTGGTGAAATAAAGTTACAGGGCTTTCCAATTTAATTTGCTTTGTATCTTCCGTTAAAGGAATTCCGGGTACTGATGGTAAATAATTATTTAATTTCAAATAATGCTCATTAAACTTTAATTCATAATTTTCTTGTATATTAAGCATGAAGGCGATAAATTTCGTGTAAAACTAAACACACCATCATTCATTTATATTGTACAATTCAAACATTTTAAACTGTGCTTTATCAAACTGATTAACTGCAGATATGTATTTAACACGTTAAGGACGAGCTTCTTGGCTTATTCTCTTCCGACTGTCACAAATACATGCCGACTCTTGTGGCTTTTAGCTACCGACTGTCACGTCGGCGTGACACTAGCTTTAGTGCAATTAAGTTTAACTAGAAAAAGTGCGCTGACTCTGAGCAGCCACGAGAGTTTTAAAACGTCGGCCAGACGGAACAGCACGTTTTCCGTGCGATCGCCCTCAAAGGGTTAAAATGCAAATCGTGGATAATCTTGGTCCCTTGCGTCTTTGTAGCAAATCCACGCATCTCGAATTCGATGTGAAATCCTTTTTATACTTATTAAAGAAACAATACACTTATTTATATGGAAGAAATCTTTATTATTGTATTTTACCTCAAAATAGAGCAAACAAACCGACTGGAAGATGTACTATAATTTAATGAAAACCATATTAGACATAATATTCTAAAATTTATAAAAGAAATTCAACATCATTTCTATCATTGAGAAAATATATTTTAAATATCTGCTTGGTTCAAACCAGCCTTATATTTAATCACATATTATATTATTGTAGTATTATAACATCTTATGTTTAAACAATATATTTAAAATGATTTGTACTTTCTTTGATGTTGTTAAATTAGCTTTTAAATTGGTCCTTTTCTTTCTAAACAAAATGTTATTTAAAAACACTTTATATGCGTTTTGTATTTTTTGCTGCATTCAGGTCCTAAAACCAACAATTTTATTCCTGGCCCATATTTTCACTTGACCGTACATTTGTACAACATGCATTTTTGCTTTTTCTAAACTGATTTGAAATGATTTAATGCTTAGTAAATTTAACAGTTATTTATTACAATTTTGCACTGAGGAAGGAAATTTTTAATCATTAAATTTCAATTAAATACTTTAAGCTTAAAATTAATTTAATCTATATTACATTATTTTTTAAAATAGAATTAAATATCAGATATTTAAAAAACAAAAATTAGGAAATATTATATTAATTCTATGTACTCTTAGCATTATGCCCGTTAGGAATATAATGTTAATGTGGGAGAAAGACGATAGTTTTTTCGGTTAGTAAGGGATTAAGAAAACTGTCTTTTAACAATGCTTGTATTGTATTTTTAACACCTTTTTTGTGGGTTCAAAATAAATCAATATAAAAACAAAATGGCCAGTTTTGAGCTTCAGTTAAAGCAAAGTTTGAGGACTTTTAAGCTAACTGGAACATGATAATTTTTTTAATATCCTTTTTTTTTTTCAAATATTCCAAACATTTGTCCTCTGACATATGCCCATGTTGCGATAAGGAATGTAGAACTATTTTTACCATACGAGTATAATTAACACCTTTTGAAATAATAATATGTGCTTTCCAAAAATACTTGATTTCATTCCAAAGCTATTCTTTATTTTTAACAAATTTCCTAATGATTTCGTAAATCGTTGAAACAATGTATAGTCATCTTTTCTTCTTAGCAAACTGTAACATGTTCAATGTTGATAGTCAAAGTTATTCACTCACAAAAAAGAAAACAAAAACATATTTTACAGTTGGACCCTTTAATATACGATTATTACTTCTAAAATCAATTTTAATGACCTTAGAAAAGAAATCATCCAGATGGCAAACAAATTACTCACTACTAGAAGATATGTGCCCTTCTAGATGGGCTGTTATCCTGCCAACAATATTAACGAAAGTTGTACTAGAAAATTTCATGTACAATGGCGGAATGCTTAAAAAATAAAAAATAAATCATAATTTCTAGTACACTTGAGATCTAAATGTATAGTAACATTAAAATATAACAATAAAGGCCTGGAATGGAATTCTATCAACAAAAAAAATTCATTATAAAGAACATTCTTTGTGAAATATCTGTTGTCGTTTAATAATATTCCTTGTTGCGTGGATTTTTTTCATTCGAACTTTAATATGGCTGGGATTTTGGCATCTTTATAACGCAACATAAATAATCAACATAAATAAAAAAAGAATTGATACTGCTGAAGTCAGCTCATAGACCTTTACTACAATCCAGTATGAATAAATAAGTGTTAGACGAAGTGAAACTTACTATCGCTTAACTAACGCCGATATATTCGTCAATTTAGCCATAAAAAAGGCAACGTCTATAAGGATCAATAGCGCAGTTGCACTTCAAACCCGACGTTGCGGGTTCGTTTTTAGTTTTATTAAATTTTGCGCAAAAAAAACCTGTCTGAGTTGTTTGACGCCAAAACTGAAACTGCGAACTGCGCGTCCGATAATAACGCAGGCTAAAGGGGCGGGGATATTTTAACTCCGCCCTGAATTACAGACATCTCTGGGTTTTTATATTATAGATTATACACAATACAGATATTTAAAAGATTTTTTTGAGATTCAAAGGTTCAAGCAGTTTTTATAACAAATATGCAGCATTACATATTTAATTGTATTTAATTCTTAGAGGTAATCGAATTACCCTAATTTTTTTTTCAATATATATTCTAATCCTTCTATTATTAACATTATTCAATATGTAGCTATAGCTACGTAGAACAATCTTCTAATCTTAAATTTTTAAAAATGTTTGCTTTTAAAACCCGAAACAGAAGTTTGGTAACCAAAATAATGTTTGCATGCCTGTCAAAAGTTGTCATAATACTCTAGAAAATATTTGCATACATTAACGGCAGTCAGCCCGTGAAACACTTTCTTGAAGGTGAAATATTGATCAACAATTTTCCACTACTTGTCTGTTAGAGTGCATAGTTCCTTCCCATCGAAGACCATTTCGAGTACAATACTTTTGAATTAGAGTTTAACTGATAGTGCTTAGGGTTTAACTGAGAGTTCTTCTTCACTTAGCAAAGAAAACAGATTCAGTTCAAAGAAAACAGTTCTTTATAAATGAAGCCTCTTTACTATCGGGACATTTGTATTAATGAATTCTTCGGTGCGAACAGCTACTTTCCAATGAGACAATCAAAAGTACAATTAAAGACCGTTAGTTGAAACATCTCATTTACTGGAAAGAATTTAATCCAATTTTCAATCACTAATTTGCTAATCTTTAGTTGTTTGATAAAATGAAGATACTATACTTTCCACTTGCATTCATTTATATCTCACTTTACAGTTATTCGAGGAATTGATGATTATTAATTACATACTCTAAACAGAAACTCATTAAACATAAGATGGATTAAAAGGCAATACATCTACAGATATTTTAAATGCATCACTAGCTTAAAATCTGTAAATTGATTTTTTTTTTTTTTTTGCTGCATGTGTACATTTTTTTAAGTTCTGCTTATTGACAATAAAGACTGAGTTGCAATGATCTGTTGTGGCTGGCACGTTGTAGCCGTGTGGGTGCTGTAACTTATGCTATATTGCACTGTGATGCATTTCGGCATAACTTAAATAATGCCTTATTTAATTAAATTTTAATAAGTTAATTTTTAGATAATAAGAAATAATTAGATTTTTGACTTGATGAAAGTAAGTTTCAACAGTTAATTTTAACTAAGAAATTACTAATTTTAAATTAATTTTAATTAAAATTTTACTGAAAATTATTACGTAATTATTAGTGATGTGTTATCCTTCTTTCTATTTTATCCTTCATGTTATTGATCGTAAAATAAGGAAACCTGCCACATTTCTGCTGTATTCGATTTTATTAGTTTTTCTCGAGCTAAAAAAGTCCTAGAGAAAAAAATCAAGTATGAAATGGATTCCAAAATCGATTTAAAATTTTAAAAATGAAGAAGAACCTTTCAGATTTATTTAAAGCGTTTTATTGGCTTTCAGTTTCAAGTCTTAGAGTTCTAATAAATGGAAAGTTTAAATCCATATTTACTAAGAAATATATTAATCGTTAATGTCAGAAGAAAAACATTTTCGGGATTTGTGGAAATTCTTCCATGTTAAGGGGATAGTGGAAGAAAATGTCATCTGGAAATATCCCAAGAAATATTTCTCCTCAATATTTCTTTTCTGTTAACAGGGCTTCGAGAGTCTCAGAAATATTACGAATATTTGTGAAAGATTACTACAAGGTGTGTGTCCTTTCATTAAAGGAAATGCGCGGCATAACCTAATCCGATTATTGGAACACGGAACACATTCGCAAAGTAATTTATGAATTGTTGCATAAAATCAAGCTAAAACGCTGCCTTGATGAACTTTCTGGTTGAAAAGCTACTGTATACTGAAGATTTTCAATCAGAAAAGCTGTAACACAAATGAAAGTCAATCACTGGCAGTAAACACACCAGTAGGAGTGTTCTCGCCCCGACTTATGCATATACTTCCACAATTTGGCGCATTTAGTATCCAGCTTCATCATGTAATAAAGAATTTTAAATATGAATTTTAGACCTCATTTCTTTGACCTAATGGGTCCAAATATTCAATATATATAAATATATATTTGCCATTTTGGTATCAAGACCACATACCAAATTCCATTTGACTAACTTGTGGCGTTTTTGAGTTATCGGGTCTGCACACACACGGATAGACCAATCGACATACAATCAAGTTGTCGACGAATTTGGTCCAAAATCTGATACATTACAACTTATGTATGTATCTCTACTAAATTAAATATATAATTTTGTTGATAAAAGTATATACTAAATTTCATCTATCTATCTATCTCCTTAAATGTTTTAGTTATAGGGTTCACTGCAGACAGATGGTTATAAAACTGGCTTCCCTTTGACAAATAGGGTAGACCGGGGCTAGTTGGGCATAGGGGCACGTTGGGTCAGTAGCGATATTTTAAATATATTCCGATAGACAGCGCTGTTCCTCCAGCCAAGTATGTGCCATCCCTCCTCCCTTCTTTCCCGTAAAGGTCATTGAAGAAGCAGCATCTAGTAAGAACTAGCTGTAATTTTCGGATTTTTCCCAAGGTGAGTAACTTTTCTTCCTTATAAATAATCTTTTTTTTCTATGTTTGTATATTACAATTTCCATTTTTACAAATAATATTCTAAAAGATAACTGTTCATAGTTACTGTAGGGCATGTTTGTTTACTGAAATACTCTCAAAGTAAATTCGTACACCCATAGGAAACAAAGATGGCGACATGGGGTAAGTTGGGCCACTTCGCATGGGGCACGTTCGGCCGGCTGCCCAACTTGCCCCGTAGAATGTTGACCCTGTAGAAATGGCGAGCGAACGTGCCACGCATTATCTCCGAAGCTTAATTGTAACAAATGAAGTCTCGAAATAAATTGATTTATGTAACCGTTCTCTCAATTTCATATATAATTATTCTTTTTTTAATTTCTTCTATATTCAAAGGAAGAAAGTATTGATTATGGTCAAAATTTGCGAATTGAAATCATATCTAATATCCCATTGTTGTTAAAAGACAATAATTATGCTAAAATATTTTAAATTGAAATGCATATAGAATTTAAAGTTCAGTTTTAGTAATATTTTTAAAAGATTCTATAATTTTCTTTTAATTTTGAGATGCAATTGCACCGAATTAATATATGACATGTCCATATGAATAACTATAATGATTCGATTTTCGCTGTAAAATCAAATTATTCGATTTCGCTGTAAAATCAAATTACGCTGATACATAGTTTTTCATGGTGCGCGATATACAAATATATCTGAATTTATGAGATATTCACCAAATTTAAAATGCAAGATAATTGTTAAAAAAATCTAAGCTGATTCCATATCAATTATAATTACACAACAGAATGAGCTGTTATTATTTTACGATGAATTTAAAAATTTTATCTCATTTCTTGTTGAGTAAAAATGCACCAGATTTGTATATATAACATATAATATGGAGAATAACACAACTGTGTTATTTAAATTAATATTGTTATTTAAATTATTATTAAATTAATATTGCTATTTATATTATTATATTAATATTATTATTATATTAATTTTATTATTTATATTATTATATTAATATTATTATTATATTAATTTTATTATTTATATTATTATATTAATATTATTATTTATATTATTATTATATTAATGTTATTACTTATCTGGCTTAAACATAATAATGTGGAAGAATTTTTTGTGATCTCCTGTAGGGCTTTCCTGTAGGTACTTTCTCCTGTAGGGCTACCTTCTAAGATGGTTCGCCATTATGTTAGAAAATCGGATAGAGGGAATGCTTCTTCTGAAACAATGAACGCTGTTTGTATTAACTGTAGTGACGAAAATTGTAACTATGAAGTCATTTAATTCTGTTTTGAACATAAAACTTATTAATTTTGTAGCTTCAATCTCTTGGTTTTTTTTGCTTAAAATAATTTTACAATTTTATAATTTTATGGCTTCATAAAGGAATGGTGTATGAAAGAGATTTTCCTTAAGGCTATCTTGTGTTATCGTTCGCAGGAAATGAAAAGTAAAATGTGATAAGTTTTTTTTTTATGTTTCTTCAATTCTGCCTTACCAGAATATTAAATAAGTGATGTTGCCCAACTTACCCCTTAGTCGGGCAGGTTGGGCCACGCGACTTGGTATTAGTTTCAGCTTTTAAATTAATATTAATAGCTAATATTTTCAAATGTTATTATGGTGAATTCTTCCTGAAGGTACACTGATAGTTTTTGCATTAAAAAATTAAAATGGTAAATTCTAACTTTTTTTAAATTCTTGGAAGAAAAAATGGCCTAACTAGCCCCGGTCTACCCTAATGTCCAAAATTTGATAGAAATCTAAAGTTTGATGTAAGACCACATACCAATTTCATCCTTCTAAACAGTTGCGCTTTTCAGTTTTAGAATTCCCACATAGATCAGCAAACTAATATAATTTTTTTCTACTAAGAGAAGTTTTAATCAGAAAATTCAGAAAAATCTCGACTTCGAGCTTTTTGAAGATTACAATACTTTCTCCATATACTTTATACGGAAAAAGTATTTTAAATACGTGTGTAGTCTGTGCTTCCAAGCTTATGATTGTTTTATGTATTTCAGTGATAAAGTTATAGTGTCTGTCTTAAATTAATATACATTTTGTTTTATACTTTCTACGCGAATTGAAAGGATAGTGCAGAAGAAAACTAGGCAGATATTTCTAAGTGTGCAATATATGTGACTAACATATGTAACAATATATATTGACATACATCTGCATTTTGTGATGGAGTTTCTACAAGTCAACCTTAAAAGGAATTCTATAAGAACATAATGTGAAAAATCTCGAATGGCAGGCCTATGCGCACCGCAAAGCAGATTCCATGCGATCTTAAATTGGGTTCTATTAAGGCTCTCTTCATATAGTATACTCACTTTACGGCCGACCATAAGGAAGAAAAGAGCCTATTATCCCGTTTTAAGTGTAATTAAAGCCATTTGGCGACCATGTATCGAGCATAAGGCGTCTAGCTACCCATGCTAATACTTAAAAAAGTCTCGTCTTCAGCAAAATTGAAAAGAAAATTTCGAGCCGTAGCATTTGAGTAGAAAAAGTATCCTCAAAAACCGAAGTTTCAATAAATCGATATTTGCTTAATCCACATTAGCTGAGGATTAGCTTGGTCTCTGTTATGCTAAAATTGCGAAATTCTCAATGAGAATAAAATATTCTTTCTAAAAAGTACCAAAAATATTAACGCGAAAACTGCAAACGATTTTATTTTCGATATGAAAATGTCGTTACAAACTTTTATAATCGATAAATCTTAAATAAAACAATCTGAATCTACAGAAAACTCAAATACGTCTGAAAAACCAGGGCGAGGAACTTCAAACATTTCATACATGCTACCCCTTCGCAATTATACGGGAGAAAAAATAGCCACTGAAGAAAAGAAAAATTTTCTATTCCACCACAAAATTGAAACTCGAAAATGGAATAAAAATCCAATGAAATGTATATTAACCATTTTACCGTGAAATCGAAATCTTGAGTAAATTAAATCTTTTGAAGGATTATTTTCTGGCGAGTTCGGAAAACTTTTTCTTCAGTAAATAAGGGAAGCAAATTCCACAGAAGAATATTGTAGGGAAGTTCACAGAAATATGCATATGAATAAAGATGCGGACACACACTTCAGATTTTAATTAAAAATATTCAATTCTATACAGCAGCAGAAGCTTCCCATTTCAAACACCCTGAAGTTATGGAATTCTAAGGCTTTCAAATTTTAGGATGAGGTTTTTCAATTTATGGTATTCTCAGTGAAAGAAAGTTTATACTCTCCAAATCGCTTTCTGATAATCATTCTGTCCATCTGGAAACATTTCATTCTTCTTCCCAGCATATCGATATCATAATTAAAAATGTTGAAGATTAATAAAGGAAAAAATATGTGATTTAGGAGTGTCGCTCGTTTAATTTCGAAAGGAAAGAGGAAGATATTCTGTAGAATATATTTCAGAAAAGGTATTTTAAGAATTAACGTTTTTATATATTACTTTAACTCTTTTGACATAAAACTTGGAAAAAAATTGGAAATAAACACACACTGAAATATTATTTGCAAAGGAATATTTGTTTGGCATTAATCTCTAAAAATCTATGTCATCACATAGATTCAACTAATATACTATACTAGATTCAACTATACTAGATTCAATTAATACATTTGACATTAGTCCTACATTACATTACTACGACGTGGAGGACCTTAGGCGGATGAGAAGCCTACGGATAAGTAAGCGGTTTCTCTCTTCCCTATTGGGAATAGTAATGGTGTGGCGCTGAATTCCCTCCACTCCGCTGACGAATCATACTTCCTATGGGATGTCTTGGGCCGTGAGTGGTAATAGCTATTAGGACTCCATCCTCAGTTTCCAAATTCAGTCGTTATGAGCTTCTTTCAGATGACCCCTCATGTCAAGGCAGGATGGAATTGAATTAACTCTTTTGCGGTTACATTACAATAAAAACAAAAGGGTCGCGTTTGAATGATGGCGCTTATTAGGCAATTCGCGGGTTCGGCACCTGGTTCCACCAAAAATCCACCGTATAATCGGGCCTGGTGTGCATGAAATTTGTCGGCTCTAAGTTTAATGAGCTCTTGTTGGTAAAGAGTGGGAATTTAGAGGTGGAGGTGTCAGCTAAGACATCGCTTTGTCATCTCTCCACGGTTGCAGATATCGAGATTCTTTCCTAACTGGACCTCGTGGAGATTCGAATCTGGGCGTATATCTTATTAAACTGTAAGAAATTAAATTGAAACTTAGAAAGCTGAATTTTCTGTATAGTTATTTAAAAAAATGTTCCACTCATCGAATTGATATTTAATTAACTTCATTTAATCGAAAGGAATCGAAATTTATTTTAGATATACTGGTGCATGAACAAGAAAAGTAATAAACATCAAAATTTTTTAAAACTCGTTTTTATTATTGTACTAAGAGTAGAAAGTAATTAAAAATCAAAAATACGTGTGTGGGAACAAAAGTGAACAGGTATGCGGTTCTGTTTATAAATAATCTATGCACATTGGCATTTTAATGACTTTTACATTATAATTCTGATTTTTTATGCAAATTTAAGGATTTTCTTCCTCTTGAAACTCACTGTGGCTTTATTTCTTTACAGCATTGTTTCCAGCAACTCACGCTTTTATGATTTTCTTTCGACCTCCACATTTTTTATTTTTAAAAATATGATTTTTCCTTTTTAGTACACTAGTAAAAGCGTGTCTTTAAAAAAATTATTTTTATTAATTCCTACTTTTTAGTACTTAATGTATTTCATAATACATTATTATAAATATTACGGAATCTGGACGAGTTTCTGCTTTGTTTGTTTACATTTAAGTACTGGAACTACGTAATTCCGGTGTAATGCTAAGTCAATAGAATCTTCAAAGCGGAAGTCCAACATCCCAGAAGATAAAGTCATGGTTTTTAATGTAAGTAAACAAACCGGAAAACTCGTCCATAATCATTTTTTCTACAAATTTACTAACAAATGGTATGTTTCGTAAGGAATCAATATTTAATCTAAACTCATCGATTAACTGATAATTAAGTATTGAAAATATAAAAATACTTTACTTTCATCAGGATCACACAATTGTACAAAATTTCAGAACTCCAGTATTCAGGAAGTGAGTGTAAAATCGATTACAAAATTCCGTGTTTTCAGACATGAAACTTCCTAACATGAAAGAAATCAAATTAAATGAAACGCGTAAAAAATGGAAGAGTCTAAAGTAGAGAAAAATCTAAATTAATCTCTAATCTTACTTTTAAATAAAGACCTATTCTTTAAAATCTTTTACAAGAAGCCGAAGATGAAAGTTCTTGAACCGAATGCCAAGGTTTACTAGAAGTGGAATTTTTACCTGTTTAAGAAACATTAGGATCCATTCAATAAGGGTTGTCTTAAGAAAGAAGTTTCGAGAAATGTTGAGGGAAATAAAGTTCTCCCAAACTTTTAAATAGAGAGAACAAAACTGAATAATCGCTCTCTTTCAAAACTGAGAGAATGTGGAAAAGAAGATTTCCTTCAGGAAGTTATTTTGAAGTTTTTCGTTTGTTAATTGCAAACAGACAGCCACGATAGAAAATTAAAGGAGGATTAATTATTAATGCGGTTATTGAGCTGTACTCTGAAATCGCTTCGTTAACACCACCGCAATGCCTAAATTTCTCTGAATGGTATGTTTATGTATTATCGTTGACTCTAAACAGCACTTCACATAAGCTTGTTTATAGACGTAAACATAAATTTTTATTGAGCCTACTAACTGAGAAGAGAAATCAGAAAAAAAAGGAAAATAGAATAATTTTTATTTTACAAGCATAATAAATTGGAGAGGGAAACAAGAAGTTAAAATTCATGTATGGTACAAAGTCACACACTAGTTGTCATAAGGCATTGTGATTTAGAAAAAGATATGTCATTATGATTTATCACATATGTTATATAGATAAAATAACGGAAATTACAAATCAAAATTTTGTTCTAAGTAGATGTCTGAATAAGAATATTTAATTTAAAGTTCTAAAAGTTTTCAAATTATAAGATTATAGTCAAAAAGAGAGCTACATAAATTTCGATACTACTTGATTAGAAGCATGAGACAAATTTTGGCGTTTCTAAAATTGTGAATGTATTGTAAATAACACTGATTCGGAAAATCGGTTGAATTAATCCTTTGCAGAAAGAACTAAAAACGGTAATTCATAAATGGATCAGGAAAAAGAATTCAGCTATTGGGTTTAGTTCAAAAATATTTTTCCCAATGTCCTCCTCCGCGTGATTCATACGACAACTTGACCAGGGTTATTGACGAATCAGCTACGGTTGAATAACTGATTAAACCTTCAATAACTTAAGATGAAGTTTACTAAATATTGTATTGACGCTACTATACAATGATACTAATACATTGATAATTATATTATTAATGATATTTCAATTTTATAAGGACTATAAAAAGAAAGTTATCAGTTACCTTCCAAGAAAACCTAGCAAAAATAAGAGAGTATACTGACACAATTAGTACAAGGCAAACAACATATTCACACGCACATTATCATTATGCTCTATGTTTGATAAAGAAATGCTAAACATATCATGCGAATACGATAATACAATATTAAAATGTTCAAAACCAAGGTAAATAAATGAAATTCGTTTGTAGGTTGAAAGTTTTTAGAGTTTTTTTTATTTACATTTTAAAGGCTGCAGGCTTTTTGCACAGTTCAATCGGTGTACGATTTGTGAAGTGGACAAATTTTGAGTGACTAATATCGAAAATAACTAAAATAATTTTTCAGATCTTGTGAAGAAATAATTGTGACAAATGTCACATGCTACAGTTCATAATACCTTATGTTATGTTTTTCATGAAAATTATCTACAACAAAATATTCAAATAAATTATTATTATTATTATTTTCTTGAAAGTTTTATTTTAAACAGAGAGCTTATGTAATTTAAGTAATATAAGAATTAAAAGAGGTTAGCTAATTTTCATTTGTTTACGATTCTGAAGCTCAAAAGAATACCGGCTCAAATTATAAGTATCAAATATTTATTTATCTTTATGAAAGCTACATTATATTAATTTTACCATCCCAGTTTTAATATATAGTACAATTATGTATTAAAAATTGCACGGTAATATCAACGTATATTGACCAATTGTAATATCAACATATTACAATTAATTTATTGTAATATGTTTTGTCTTTTCTGTAATCTTATTTTCTTTTCTTGATGAAAATAATTTGCAAACATGATTTTTATCACACTATTAATAATTAATTCTACTATAAATATTTTGTCAGAATATATATTGAAAGTAAATTTTGAAGAACGAAATAAACGGAAACTAATCTTCAAAAAATAAAATTTGTCTTCACGAAAAATGATGATATAGTATATTCAGATGTTTTGCTTTGAAAAAAATTCATAAAATTGAAAAATCTAGAAGAGCAAAAAAGAAACGCTTATTTTAATTCAGCATTAATAAAAAAAAATGGAATGCAATTCATAAAACATTCCTAAATTTATATTTTAATTTCTTAAGGTTATCAAAGGATTAATTTATATCTTTTTCTCTGAAAATACCGTGAATAATTTAAATATTAGCAATAAAAACTGCAATAAATAGAAAATTCGACATTTAAGAATGAAAAATCCAAAACTGTTATTTTTTAATCATCTTTAAAAAATTCATAAAATTCTCGGCAAATATACACTATTTATTAAAATAGGAAATAAAAAATAATGGGAAAGCAGTTTACGTGGTTACAGATTTTCCAATCTGTATTATTAGAATAATAAGAAAAAAAAATTCCTTGAACATTTAATCAAATTTTTTGAAAAAAATAGTGCAGAATTTCTTAGATTTTTGCACCTATCTCATGTAATGTACAGTAGTTGTAATAGTTAGAAAAGTGGGAACTGGCCCATAAAAAGACTATAAACGGAGCTCCTTGTCCAAGCTTAACAAAAATATAAAATAATAGTCGCTCACAACACAGCAATGGTGATTTACAGTAAAACCAGAACGACTTCTTCTGCTTGAGTATGAAATGCATTTTATGGAGAAGTAAAGGAGAATCCATAATTTTCAACTTTCATTCTGGCATAGTGTCTCAATGATTCTAAAAGAATTTTGTATTTGGAGAATAGGAACGACAGCCGAATTCTTCTGCAGTCTTTAAAATTGAGTTTTCGCTTTCAAAAGCAAACTTTTATCATTTTGGGACAAATATTTTAAAATCCGTTTCACTCGCGACACGTGCCATAGAATTTTGATGAATTTTGCTTCCCTTTAAATGGATTTTGAAACATTCATTTATTTGTTATTTATACAGAATCTCCCTTCGTAGAAAGAAGAATAATCCTCGTTTAAAGTGCATAAAAAATCAGCGTAAGAAGATCCATACCTCTACGAAGCGTTTCCGAGAAAAATGAGAAAGAAAATTTTGACTTCATATCTGGAGCACAAAATGTAAGCTTCCTTGTAATCATGTTTAACTAAAGAAAAGTTCCCTCACGATCGTCAGATCTGAACTTCTGAGGATTTTCTCAAGCGGAACATCTGAAGGGTCCATATCGAAACTTAGTTACAACAGAAAGAGATTACATGCTACCTGATTTTGGATGTCGGATCTCTCGATAATTATTTTCAATACATTCCTAAATAAACAACGGATGGCACCTATCCCTTTTTCTAATAAAGATTATTTTCCGTGAGCCAGATGCGACATCATACTTTACCTTGTACATTTTTTTT